>BSBM01000779.1:0-167500 GCA_027924585.1 Larix kaempferi
CGACATTCATCAATGACCATGTCACATTGTGATGTATATAAAGTGTTATGTTGTATTGCGGCGTCCATTAAGGGTTTTGTCACATTGCGACATTGATCAATAGTTATATGCCTAATATGACAAAAATTTATGTCCCATTCTCATATTTATTAAGGATTAAAAAATGATATACACCGACAATTCCCAAGATGTGACACATTAATAGTTTGACATTCGACCTTCATCGGGGTCTATGTTGCATTGTGATGCTTATCTAGGGTTATGATGGATTGCGACATTCATCTTGAGAGATTTGTTGCATCGCGACATTGATCAATATAATTTTAATAGGTTATATAACATTGTGATGTATATCAAGCGTTATGTTGCATTGCGGCGTTCAACAAGGGTTATGTTGCATTGTGATGTTTATCTAGGGTTATGATGGATTGCGAAGTTCATCTTGAGGGTTTTTGTCGCATCGCAGCATTGATCAATATAATTTTAATAGGCTATATAACATTGTGATGTATATCAAGCGTTATGTTGCATTGTGGTCTTAAGAAAGGGTTATGTCGCATTGCGACATTGATCAAGGATTATAATATTAATATGATAAAGGTTTATGCCCCATTCTAACATTCATTAAGGAAGTATAATTTTATAAGGATTATAATTTTTAATAAAATTTAATAAAAGATATAATTTTTTTATTAGAATTTCAAAATGGGGATAATTAATTAAAAAAAGAATAAAAGTTTCATCTTAATTCAATTATATTTAAGAAAAATATATAACGATGATAAACTTAAAATGGGAGAAAACCTTGTAAATTTAAAATTTAAGTATCAAAGTTTCCATGAATCATATGGAATTATAACTTCTCACAAAGATTAGTTTGTGAAAAATTTTAACTTTCTATTTTAAAAACAATTAAAAATTTCATCACAATTTTCAATACTCATAATTAATTTTCTCAATAGTCTTAGAGTTTCATAATTATATTATGAAGGAATAATAATAATTGATACAAACCTCTTCCAACAAAGGTTATGTTATGTTGCATTACAACGTTCAACAAAGGTTATGTCGCATTACAGCGTTCAAAAGAGGTTATGTCGCATTGCAACATTGATCAAGGGTTATATGTCTAATATGACAAAGTGTTATGTCCCATTCTAATATTAATTAAGGATTAAAAATGATATACACTGACAATTCCTAAGATGTGACACATTAATAATGTGACATTAGACATTCATCAACGACTATGCCACATTGTGACGTATATCAAGTGTTATGTTGTATTGCGATGTTCATTAAGGGCTTTGTCGTATTGAGACATTGATCAAGGGTTATAATTAAGGATTAGTAAATGATATACACTAACAATTCGCAAGATGTGACACATTAATAGTTTGACATTCGATGTTCATCTCGGGCTATGTTGCATTATGATGTTTATCAAGGGTTATGATGCATTGCGACGTTCATCTTGAGGGTTTTGTCGCATTACAACATTGATAAATATAATTTTAATAGGCTATCTCACATTGTGATGTATATCAAGTGTTATTTTGCATTGCAACGTTCAACAAGGGTTATGTTGCATTGCGACATTGATCAAGGGTTATAATATTAATATGATAAAGGGTTATGTCCCATTCTAACATTCATTAAGGATTAAAAAATGACATATACCAACAATGCCCAAATGTGACATTCAACATTCATCAATGACTATGTCACATTGTGATGTATATCAAGTGTTATGTTGTATTGCGTCATCCATAAAGGGTTTTTTCACATTGCGACAATGATCAACGGTTATATGCCTAATATGACAAAGTTTTATGTCCCATTCTAATATTTATTAAGGATTAAAAAATTATATACACCGACAATTCCCAAGATGTGACACATTAATAGTTTGACATTCGACGTTCATCAGGCGCTATGTTGCATTGTGATGTTTATCTAGGGTTATGATGGATTGCGACGTTCATCTTGAGGGTTTTTTTTGCATCCCAACATTGATCAATATAATTTTAATAGGTTATATAACATTGTGATGTATATCAAGCGTTATGTTGCATTGTGGTGTTTAGCAAAGGGTTATGTCGCATTGTGACATTGATCAAGGGTTATAATATTAATATGATAAAGGGTTATGACACATTCTAACATTAATTAAGGATTAAAAAATGATATACAACAACAATTCCCAAGATGTGACATTCGACATTCATCAAAGACTATGTCACATTGTGATGTATATCAAGTGGTATGTTGTATTGCGGCGTCCATTAAGGGTTTTGTCACATTGCGACATTGATCAAGGGGTTATATTCCTAATATGACAAAGGGTCATGTCCCATTCTTATATTTATTAAGGATTACAAATGATATACACTGACAATTCCCAAGATGTGACATATTAATAGTTTGACATTCGATGTTCATCAGGGTCTATGTTGTATTGTGATGTTTATAAAGGGTTATGTTGCATTGTGACGTTCATCTTGAGGGTTTTGTCACATTGCTACATTGATCGATATAATTTTAATAGTATTTTCAACTATATAACTTATATTATAATAGTACAGTATAGTTAAATAATAATATTAATTTATTATTAACTTTATTATAAAGGTAATATCATTATACTGAAATGATATTATTATTTATTTAATTATTATATTACAATTAATTAATTAATTAGTATATTTAATTAATAATGATATTATTATTATATTTATAATATTAAAAATATAATAAAATAATAATATTATTAATTAAATATTAATATTTTATGAATACATTGTTATAATATTTTAACCATACCATATTCCTATAAAAGTGCATCATCATTTTTTTACTAATATATAGCTATAATATATAAATATTATATTATAAATATTTAAATAATATTATTTTGAATTAAATAATAGTGATATTTTAATTAAATACCATATCCATATAATAATATAATATAATATAATTATTAATTAATTAATTAAAATATGGGCTGGTGCAAGGTAATGATACCCAATTATGACACATTAGTTGCAATGACATGCTAGAAAAACATAAATATTATCATTAAAATGAATTATTAGAGTTACCTACAAAACTTTTCAAATTAGGTGTAAAAAGATGAAACGTAGAAAAACGGATGACCTCCCATGATATATAACTTTTATATATGGAAACGTGGTATAACCACCCCAAAATGTCATTATTTTAAGAATGGTATGTTATTTTTTCTCTAAAACATAATGCACATGTTTTTGTTGGTCTACCTGTTTGTTATGTAAATTGTCAATTTATGAGGAAAAAATATGTAGAGGCGTAGGCAATAGACGAATCTTGTGCGGGGTTATTTTTCCAAAATTTTAAAAGTTATTTTTATATATGTTTTTTAAATTACAAATTTCAGTGAAGCCTTAAAACAACATGGCCAAGTGTTGGTCCACCATATCATGGTCTGAAATAATCAAAAAACTTTTTTTTTAGCTTGTAGGTATTCTTGTACTCTTCTGCAGGTTCTTTTCCTTTCTCGAAATAGGTAATCCAATCAAAAGTTATAGGCCAAATAAATGACCAATGTTTTTTACAAATTTGACATGAGTGTAGTTAAAAATGAATTAAAATAGACAACAACAATAGATTCTATTCCAAAAATATAGATATATGCACACAGAGCTCGACAAGTGTGTGCAATTTCATCTATAGTGCACTAGTGGAGCATATGCGGAACTAGGTGTGAAAAACATAGTATTATGCCATAAATCAAACCGACCCTCAAGGTTTGGAAATCCGAAGCTAATTCCAAGCTTGCAAGGGTGCTAAAAAGAATTTGAATCCAAACACGCACACACAAATAGGCGGGCACACGTCTACTAGAAGCGTGCACGCGTTAATAGAAACATGCACGTGGATCAACATCTCCATCATCATCATCTTCTTCATCATCATCAACATCATCTTCATCACCATCACCATCATCATCAACATCTTCATCATCATCACCATCATCATCATCATCAAAATCTTCATCATCATTGTCATCTCCCCCTTCCTCATCAACATCTCCATCATCATCATCTTCATCATCATCATCATCATCATCATCATCATCATCATATTCATCACCATCATCATCATCATCATCATCATCAACATCTTCATCATCATCACCATCATAATTATCATCAACATCTTCATCATCATTGTCATCTCTAGGTTCCTCATCAACATCTCCATCATCATCATCTTTTTCATCATCATCAGCATCATCATCATCTTCATCACCATCAACATCTTCATCACCATTGTCATCTCTCCATTCCTCATTAACATCTCCATCATCATCATCATCTTCTTCATCATCATCATCATCATCTTCATCACCATCACCATCATCATCAACATCTTCATCATCATTACCATCATCATCATCATCAACATCTCCATCATCATCATCTTCATCATCAACAACAAGATCATCTTCATCACCATCACCATCATCATCAACATCTTCATCATCATCACCATCATTATCATCATCAACGTCTTCATCATCATTGTCATCTCCCCCTTCCTCATCATCATCTTTTTCATCATCATCATCATCTTATATCCTCCTTATATCCAAAATTAGAGAATCTCCATATGATGATGAAGACGATTTAGATGATGTTGATGAAGAAGATGATGATCATCATCATCATATGATGATGGAGATGATGATGATCGTCATCATCATCATCATCATCATCATCGTCCTCCTCTTCATCATCATTGTCATCTCCTCCTTCCCCCATCAACATCTCCATCATCATCATCTTCTTCATCACCACCATCATCATCCTTATCACCCTCATCATCATCTTCAACATCTTCATCATCATCACCATCATCTTCCTCTTCATCAACATCATCATCTTTATCATCTTCATCTGCATCATGATCATCATCTTCATTGTCATCACCCTCCTCCTCATCATCATTTTGTGCACTTATGCACTTAGGGATTAATTTTTAGAATAGAGTCTAAAGGCCTTTATGGGGGAGGGGCTCTAGGAACAAACAGAAACGTCATATTGATTTATTTGGCAATAAATGAAGTAAACATTACCCACCAAACTATTTAACGTTCAACAGGAGCGTGCACAAATATATAAATTTTCGGGCAAATAGTGGAACATGGTTCTCAATGTACATAATTCGACAACTCGTGCCCTATACAAAATCCGACAACTCGTTTCGTAGATCCAAAATACATGGAAACTAGTTCCCTATACAAAATCCGACAACTCGTGCTGTAGATCCAAAATACATGGCAACCCGTGCCGTAGATACAAAGTACACGACAAATGGTGCCCAAAGGTGCCACATCATGGCTAATGTAGATAACATGGCATGTCAAACATTATGACCACCCCAGTCACTCCCTAGTGCATCTCCAAAATTGATCTTTCTCTTCTTGGAGCTACTGCTACCTCAGGTCTTCTTCCGTCTAGGACTAGACCGTCTCTCCACGCTCTGAAACAAATGATATAAGGTACCATTAGTTTCAAGCATTCGTAACATTTCCCACATTTATAAAATGAATGTACAATTCAAATATTAAATAACTCACTGTTGATGCGAGTGGGAGACGAAAAGTAGGTGTCCTGGATCTGCTGAGCCTCTCGGTAATTCCAACCGACAACATTTACGACAATAATTTCATTGAAAAAAATAATTGCTTAAATTAAATTTGGTTTAATGCATCAAAACATTTTCATAAATTAACTTGATTCTCACCGTGAACAACCCCAAAAATGGGTGTGGCTGAGCTTCTAGGCTAGCATGTGGAGCAGTTGGCTGGACAACTTGCTCTGATGCAGTAATTGGGGGGGGGGGGGGGCGTAGATGTAGATGGAGGAACTATGGGTGTGGCTACAGTAGACACATGGGCAGATGATGGAGAAGTAGTTGCCACAATACTGGCGGGAATTGGACATGATGTGGTGGAAGAGGACATGGTGGTATGGGTTGGAGGAGGATGTCGTGGATGATGAACCCCTACCAGCTGTACAACAGGGGGTATCGACCCAAAAGGGCTAGGGGCGATGTTCAAGTATGGTGAATCGCAGGTCTGTCCTGGAGAGAGGGAGGAGGATGGATATAAGGGAGCTTGTGGATGAAGGGGAGAAGCTGGATGGAAGGGGGGGTGTGGACGAATGGGGGAGGATGGATAAACGGGGGGCGTGGACGAATGGGGGAGGATGGACGGAGGGGGGAGTATGGACAGAGAGGGGAGGGTGGATGGAAGGGAGGGAGTGGACGGAGGGAGGGGTCTGGATGGAGGCGAGGGGGGCGACTCATGGGAGAGGGTGGAAACATGGGACTAAAGAGGCCTGCAACTGTTGGCGGCCCCTGCATACAAATTTATAATATCATAGTTTAGTAAATAAAAAAACAAATTAAACCATAGTATGTCGTAACATTTCAAATTAAAAGCGTTCTTTTAACTACACATTGCACCTGTGTATAAGGTGATCTGTCGACCCCTGGGCGGAGATGGTTGGTCATCGTACTAAGTGCATGCTCGTGGACACCAAAATGTATGCACGTTATAAACATATTAAAACAGTAATTATTCAGTCAATCAAAATATTAAAAAATATTGTACGAACTATCATCATGTATGTCATAAATATAAATACATAAAAATAGAAATGCCATAAGTAGTAACAATATTGTGTGGGGTACTGAAAATGCCTCTGTGTGAGGTGCTGCAATCTCATTTTCAGCTGCCATTGCTGCATCCAGGTTGGGAGATGCTGCGTTCTCTCATGATGGTGTCTCAACTCTAAATAGCTGTACATTGAAATAATAGTTTATGTCAAGCACAAATACTTTAAAATTACTTTACAAATTATCAAGTGATGATTGAAAAAACATTAAAAAAGGTGCTAACCTGCTCCATATAGCAACCCTCGATCGGGTCAGGGCAAGTGTGCCCACAATGGGGACAAAGATGTGGCATTGTCCACGTGGAACTAGAAGGCCCAATATGGCTACCACCGGTCACAAGTCTATCCTGACTCTGTCGGGAAGGGCCTGTAGCTGCGTCTCTATCAAGGTCAGCCTGTCTCTCCACTATAGTAGCTGCTACAAAGGAAGTGTGTCTAAGCGGTCCACGTGCAACACTCCTCATCGCGTCCTCGATCTGATCAATTTTGTGGGGTAACCGAGGCGGCTGGGGAGAGGGGTTGGGTTTTCACCTAGGAGCTGGTGGCCCTCTCAGTGGGTTCCTCCTATCAGCAAGTCAATCTTGGGCAGAGCCATGCCCAACACCCTCGAACTTCGTTATGTCAAAATAGTTGACATGTAAATCGAGGGAAAACTCAGCCCACAGTTGCCAAAGGAAGTACTATGGAACCTCCCTATTATTGCAGGGAGGTTTATCATAAACCATGAACCACCTATGCATCCAATTGTCCCTCCATGGTTGTAAATGACACCAATCCATGAAAACATGTGGCTTTTTAATGTCCAGTGGTTGTTGTGTTCTTGGATCAGTGAACATACTGTACAATTGGGCCTTTGTAATATTCAAATCTTTTATTTCCTCCTTAGAAATGCCTGTGGAATAATACTCCCGCATCCTATCTCTATATTCAGTCATGTCAGTCAATTGGCGGTGTGCATGGATGATGGAGTCAATTGCACTCTCAATTAAGGTGGCAAGGGACACTCGAGATAGTTCCCTTGTGTTTCTTAGTTCTCGAGTGTGCACTCTCATCTCATTTAGATAATGGTTCAAGTCATATTGGTCAAAATTTTGTTGGGGGTTTTGATTTTCTTGGGAATTTGGATCTTGTTGAGGGTTTTCATTGGTTCCACTGGACTCCATGTTAATATTTTGTTCATTCATTATGTGGGTTTACACTCTACAATTGAAAAATTCTTTATTCTTTTAATAATTTGGGGATTATTACAAATTTAATAAACAAGCAAAAATGAATAAAATGACAAATACAATGAATAAAATGACAATAACAATGAATAAAATGAAAAAACAATGACATTTACCTATCCAATGCAATTGGTGGATGGATGAAGGTGGTTTTTTTGAGTGGAAATGGTGCACTTGGGTTGTTGTAGCTCCGCGCATGCGGTGGTTCATCCACGTTCGGCCGGAATGGTAAGAATGGTAAGAAATGGGGTTTTTTTTAAAAAAAAAACCTTAGCAAGGGCACGTGCAGAGGGGTCATTAATGAACATCTCACCACAAGAGGAGACCCGGTCAAAACCATGGATTGAGCAGAGGGGTCGAGCACTTCTGCCGCTAACGGATACAATCACTAAATGGGGAAATAGTTAGACATGCATGAATAAACAATATAGTAAGATGGTTAAATACTATGCATTGTGATTGTTGAAATAGTTACCTCTGTATGACTTGTGGCTATTGTAGATGCGGCACTAATTGCAGCATCAATGACCCTTCTTAGGTGAGGGGTAGATGGATCTCTCATGTGTCTGCTATAGAGGACATCCACACCCTTTCTAGGAGTGGAGCCTATCTAATACACTTGTCCCTTTTGCACATTTGGACTACGAGGAGATCCAACTACTGACTGTCTCATAAGTATAGAGGTTAGTGGCTACAATCACCAATACTAACGTAGTTAGAAATGCATTGGTCAATGAAATAGCATGTATTAGCAAATTGACAATGATGAAATATATACCAATGTAATGTATACTTCAAGTAATTCTAAGAAACGTTCTGCCACTAATTGTGTCTCTATGGGAACGCTAGCGCTTGTATTCCCACCAAGGGGATCTCACTACATGAAATCATTTCCCTCTGATGGGGATCTACAACCTACAATTTAGAAAATTGTAAATATTAGATCATGTAGCATTAATTAAGTAACATGTGATAACAAACTAACATGTATTAAAATAATGTCATGTTGAAATAGTTACCTCAGCGTGAGATGTTGTCGTTGAAGGTATGGCAACATCTTGTAACTCAAAAGGTTCTGCTGCATGAGTGTCTTGCCCCTCATGCCCTTCTTGTAGAAACTACAAGTTTTAAAATCATTAAAAATATTAGCAATCTATATATGTGTATAGTAAGGAAAAATAATTTACAAATGACACTAAATTGTTAACCATTTACTCATGTATTAAAATAATATCATGTTGAAATAGTTACGTCAGCGTGAGTTGTTGTCGCTGAAGGTACAAAAACATCTTGTACATCAGAAGGTTTTGCTGCATGAACCTCTTTCCCCTCATGCCCTTCTTGCAGCAACTACAAGTTTTAAAACCATTAAAAATATTAGCAATCTAAATATGTGTAAAGTAAGGAAAAATAATTTACAAATGACACTAAATTGTTAACTGGATTTACTCGTGTTAAAATAATGTCATGCTGAAATAGTTACCTCAGTGTGAGTTGTTGTCACTGAAAGTATGACAACATCTTCTACATCGGACAGTGTTAGTGCATGAGCTTCTGGACTATGCTCTGCATCATCAGTGGAAAGGTATTCAACCTCGTGCCCTTCTTGTAGCAACTACAAGTTTTAAAATCATTAAAAATATTAGCAATCTATATGCGTGTATAGTAAAGAAAAATAATTTACAAATGAAGCTAAATTGTTAACCACTTACTTACCTGTGTAAAATACCCAGTAAAGGTATCATCTATTTGGACAGGACCAAAGCAAGGATGGCCGCATACTGTGCATGGGTGGGGCTCTCGGAAGTGCTCATGATGTGCAGGTCTTGTGCCACTACTAGATTCTCCTCGACCACTGGAAGGTGGTGGATCCACCCCACCGGGAGGTGGTGGATCTACCCCACCGATAGGTGGTGGCTCTACTCCACCCATAGATGGTGGCTCTGATGGCCCTTCCTAGTACGTACCTCTAAGATATTTGCTATGGAAAACAACCACTTGTGCCAACAGTAGGAATGACTCCTGTGTCTCTGGGACCAACTGATATGCAGGCGGCACATCTGGCCTGGGTAGCTTCCTAGGAGGTGGAGCTACTAGGCGATTGGGATCTATGTTCCTCGCATTGGGACGTTGCTGAGGCATCCCCATCCCAACGCTCTCGTTCTCCAAGATATCAAAATAGTTAACCTACTTCCCCAAAACAAATTCTGTGTACATCTTTCTCAGAAAATATAGAGGCATTTCCTTGTTGTTATGTGGTGGTACATCAAACACCATGTACCATTGGTCCATCAAATTATCTATGAATGGTTGATATGTACACCACTCGATAGAAATATTCCTTTTGTTTGCATTCGGGATTTCACCTATCCGTGGATCTCTAAAGAGGGAAAACATATGTTGTTTTGTTATTTTCAACTTCTTAACTTCTTTGTAGGTAATTCCATCCTCATATTGTTGCATCTTTCTTCTTCGAATGTGGCAATATCTTGTCGTGCACCATTAGACCTACTAAAGGTCTCTATCATTGCATCCAAATTGGATGCAAGCATAAGATGCCTATCATCAACAATAGTTATTGAGGCTCGAATTTCTTTGAGCCTCTAAATTTCTCTTTGGATGTATGGATGTGCATCCATGGTCGTCACTGCAATCAAAAAATAAAAATAAAAACAAATCATTAGAAACGTATACATGTGCTATAATGATATATCTCAAAAATGAAAAATGTACAAACTTTGTGCAAGAACGAATACATTACAAACATAAATATCATCTCAGGCATACATTACAAACATAAATATCATTTCATATGACCATTGCATGCATACATTATGGGTCCGTGTGGGCATAAGGGTGGAGACCATGTGGGCATAAAGACCATGGTGATGTGGCAAAGATATGTATTTTTATTGGTTACGGATAACATGGAAATAAAAATATCATTTGACTTATTTGAATTAATAAAAACAAAAAGACAAGTCAACTTCCTAAATACATAGAAATGAGAAGTATAAATGAAGAACAAGATGGTTGTGTTTTTTGTGTGGTGAGTGTGGAGAATTCGAGAGATAGGGGAGAGCTCTCATATCTGGGGTCAGGAAGATGAGGACATTTTTTGGTGAAGGAGCAGCAACAGGTGGAGCAGTAAAGCAAACTCTCTTTCTGTCTTTTATTCTGGGTTAAACCGAGGCATCCTATTGATGGAAATAATGAAGACATGCTGGTAGAATGATGAAGAGATGACTGATGATACGGGAAGAATGTTGTGATGTGCATATGGATAGTGTAAAGTGTATGGATGGAGATATGGCAGAAGATTGATATGACATGAATAATGATGATAGAATGAAGATGTGATCTGATTGGTGATATTTGCTAATGGACAGAATGAAGTTATATTGAATAATGAGTGCTTGATGAGAATGATGAAGTGATTTGGAAACAAACAAGGGCTTCTGGTTGATGATGTATGTAATCTGTAGACTTAAGAAGAGTCTGAAATATGATTTGTAAATCTATGGTTGTTGGGGGTGTTGGTGCATCCCAGTCAGTTGCAGCTAACAGAATGATCTTGTGGTTGGTGCCACTTTGGGTTGTAGCCCATTTTGGCGATTAAAGTCTCCAATTATAAAAAGTTTACAAAGATTATATCTTGTCTCTTGTAATGTGTTGATGATAATGTGTCTTGCTTAATGAATGACATGTGATATAGTTTATTGATGAATATGATATTGAAGTGAATTTGTAATTAATGATATAAGATTTGAGAGAAGAAGTTGAAATTGTTAATAAGTGCAAACTCACTGATTCACACCTCCCCCCATCTCAGTGAGTCATTGTGTCTAACATATTGGTGGTGAAGGAGGTCAAAAAAGATGTGGTAGTTCATGTTAGCAACAAAGTAAGAGGCGTGTCTGCAAAGGAGGGGAACCTAGTCCCTTGGGGTTTGGGGGAATGATGTAAAATACATCATGCCATTGGGTTGGTTTCACAAGCATTGGTTGGACATTTTTAGGGTAAAAGAATGTGTGGGAAAAAAAACATAGGGTTTGGTTGAGTCAATTCTAGAAACCAAGCCTAGGTTATAGTCCATAGTTCCTCCTCTTAGCCAAATGGTGGATGGTTTTTTTTTCCCAATTTGCAATAGTTGTGGAAAAAATATTGGTGTTGGGATTCAATTTCCAATTTCCATTTTAGTTTTTTTTCAAATCCCTTATTGCTTGGGTGGATGTAAAATTCATTAAGGGACATATGTTAAATAACAAATTTTAAAAATTTTAGTTTTGGAATTTCATTTACAAAGATTTTTAATTTAGGGCAACATAAAAATTTATATTTTTAATGATGAAATGAGGCAAGGATTTGGATGCTTACCTTTCCAATCCTCCTTGCAAGATGAAATCTCCCTTGTTGAGCTTCGAATTTGGCCTCCCTTCACTTCTCCAATGTGTTTTTCCAAGCTACAATCGCTCGAGCGTTCTGGTTTTGAGTGGGTAAACAGTGGCCGCAGTCTGTAGATTGTTTATTTTTTTTGTTATATTAACCAAAACGTGCGCACGTTATAGTGATACATAATGTGTGCGCGTTATATATCACTATAACGTGCGTGCGTTCTGGAATCCTATCCTACATGTTAATTGAGATGGCAGGGCACGTTTTGCGAATGCACGATTGCACCTAAAGGGCCCCTCAACCTCGTGCGGTGGCCCATATGTATATATATATATATATATATATATAATTGATGCATGGATAACTTGTAGCTGATACATGGATAACACGAATTCTTCGTGCCACTTAATTTGTGGCCAACCACAAATTAGGTGGTTGTGCTAGTTGAAGTAGGTTAATGCCACCATGAGTTAATGCAGCTCATGCGAGAGAGATTTCGTTGGCCTAAACATTCCAATAGTTGAAAATGGTTTGCAGAGAGCCGTAAGATCCTCCGTCGATCTGATCAACGATTTTTGCAGGCCCGATCTGGAAACTAACGGAGCTATCAAAACATGAGCCATTACTACTTGCTTGCTATTGTAACTATATTGTAACTATAGCTCTGTGCTGTTCTTCTTTGCTAATTATAATTGGTAAAGAAAACGCCAAACCAATGAGTTCTCCAACTTTTCTGTGAATATTATAATTGGTAAAGAAAACGCCAAACAAATGGAATATTTCAATTATTTCGACCCATTGGTAATATTACGTAATTATTGGATTTCGCAAAATAATCAATGAGCCGTAAGATCCTCCGTCGATCTGATCAACGAATTGTACACTAACGAAGCTATAAAAGCACGTCTAGATTAAGGAATGATAGTGTTTGACAATCGTCTTCCTTAACGATGTTGGGTCCCATGATTCTACACTCCTTCATAGGTTGGGAAAGCTCGAAGGCTTCTTTCACATCAAGAAGCACTAGGGGAGGCTAAGGGAGTTGTATAAGGGCTAACTAAAATGTTATCAATTCTAATTTTTGCCAAAATTGTAATTTGGAGCACGCTCATATCTTAATTTCAGCAATGTGCGTGGTTTTAAAATTGGCAATTAGTCTAGAACATGCAATCTTAATTGCTGAAATTACAAAAATGCGAAAATAGCAATTTCTAGCAAAAATTTTAATTGGTTTTTATTCCAAAATCACCGAAAAAGGGAGTTATTTTGATTGTCTTGGACGCTTGTCCAAACCCAACTAACATAAAAATGGGGGTTAGAAAGGAAAAGGGAGTCATTTTGATTGTCTTGGATGCTTGTCCAAACCCAACTAACATAAAAATGGGGGTTAGAAAGATGTACTAGACAATTGTTAACTGGTCTAGTGCGGCAACCACGTGGCGAGGATTTAATATGGACAGGGGTATCGGCGGTGGAATCGTTGATGACGGCTCGCAAGTCATAGGTGCCAGTCTCTTCAAATTAAAACCCATCCCCTTCACACAAACAAAGTAGGGATTAAGGCAAGTATTTGTCAGATGGCTCGCACTATAGAAGTGAGTCCGGTTGTGGAGGAGTTATGTTATGAGTTGAATCAGAGGTTGTATGTCTCCTCATCACGGCAAGAAAGAAGTTGCTTCTAGTCCTTGAGTGTTGAGGAAGAGATTTCACAGGAGGGTGTTATGGTAGTCATCATCGTGCTAATTGGATTGTTGGAGGGAAATCTTTGCCAATTTCAAAGGGAGCCTTGAATATTTAAAAAAAATTCTTAGGGTGGTTCACGAGGGAATGGGAGCCCTCTTACAAAGGATAAAAGACTTGATGGAGGAAGAAGATTATAATAGCTATATATTGGCTTGCATGGAGTCAAGGATTGATGACATTGACGGTAATATGCGGGAGCATATGGCGACTATAGAGGAGCTTAGAAAGGACGTGCAGCGCATCCTGCAGCTAATGCAAGGGAGTAATGGCAAAAACTCACTTTCACAAGGGGTGCGTCCCTTTGACACCAGCTCGGTCAACCAACCGTTCCTTGGGCCATTCAGACACACTTGAATGTTTCAGACTGCGATCTCTTTTTGTTGCCTTGGTTACTAAATGTTTTTTGTACTCTACTATGTAAAAAATATATAAGAGTCTATACCACTAATAGGACAGTTTTTAGTAGAACAACAAGAAAAATTGTAGTTCAAATTTGCAAGCAGTTGGTGATTGACTCTGTAAAGGATTGCTATGCTCAACATTTTAATATGAACTTTTTCCAATTCCTATTTTAAAAACAAAATCTATAATCTATAATAATTGTTAAATTTATTGGTAAAATTTATAATAATTATTAAATTAATAAAATTGTTAAATTAATAATTACGATAATCATAATTTATTAATACCCTTTGTTATCATCCACAAATGTAAATTGAAAGCTCTTAACCAAAAATCTTATTTACTATAAACTTTCTTCACACATGTTATAAAGAAACAATGATAAAATTTTAAAAAACATATTTTATAACCATAAATAACCAAATTTAAAACATATTATAAATCTTTTTCTTCTTTTGTCTAGAAGAGACAAACTAATGGGATTATTGTAATTCACAAACAACTCTATTTTTGAAAGAGACAAATTAGGGTATAGAATGCTCTTTTGAAACCAAAGCAAATAAATGATGGGATTATTGTAAATCACAAACAACTTTATATTGTTGAATAAACAACTTATATGGTTGAATTGTGACTTTATGAGATAATAAATTAATAATAATCGTTTTTGTAAGAATAATTTATCCTCTACATTATCTCAACCATATTGACAACATTATATACATCATGTTATTAATAATTATATTGTTAAAATGTACGTAAAGATAATAATTATTTGTCTTTGACAATGTATATTAAACAATTATATTGTTCATTATCTCAACCATATTGACAACATTATGTACATAATGTTATTAATAATTATATTGTTAAAATGTACGTAAAGATAATAATTATTTGTCTTTGACAATGTATATACATAATGTTATTAAACAATTATATTGTTCAAATGTACATAAGGACAATAATTGCTTTCATTGACGTTACTACCACTCGATGATCTCTCAATATTGATTATGGATATATAAAGCATAAGTATCAATTATATTGTTTAAATGTATATAAAAGTAATAATTTTATAATACCTATGAAGAAAATATTTTGATATGTAATAAATTATATTAAATTTAAATATATTTTAATTATTCCCTTCCAAGATAGGGATATATTTTTTATTTAAAAGTCAAAAGACTTTGATTTTACATTAATTCTTAATTTTTGATGGTGTTTATTGTAAATTTTGTAATGTTTGCCAAAAAAAATAGTTATTATGTCCCCGAAGGGGATCATATATATTTCGTCAACTCCCTATTAATTTGAGTCTAAAGGCTATAAATATTAATTTGGCTATAGTTTAGCTATAGTTTAAAGTGTATATATTAAAACTGATTTTTTAAATTGTTATTTTTTAAAATCCTTATTGGTGGCACGAAGTGACGTAGTCCTTGTTTTTCCCTTCCCAAGAGGTGGCGGCGGGCTAAGCTCACTTCTTGCACAAACTACAAGCAAAATTCACAAGGTTCAGAAATCACAGTGCCCTACATTAAATGTTGTAGCTCCTCTACCCCTAGGCAATTACTGCTCCTCTCTGCATCTTCACCTCACTTCTTGTCCACCTGTTCAACCTTCGATTTCTACAGGTATTTTTCTCGTTCTCTATGCCATAGTGGGTAGTTGAATATCGCAATATCAACAATAGATCTTTCTTCCGCTTTGCAGCGAGCTAGCAGTATTCTGGGTCTCTAGATTTTTCCATGGCTCGAATGGGAGTTACATTGATCTTGTGGATATCGTAACTCATTCACCATGTGCAACATTGTCTTTTGCATTAAATGGTTAACCTGCCGGATCAACGACTTAAACTAATGGTGGTGAAAACCTACATATTCATGTCTTTTGCATTAAATGGTTAACCCGCCGAATCAACGACTTAAACTAATGGTGGTGAAAACTTACATCTTCATGGGTGAAATGGTCGTTGTTGCTGAGGTGAAAGTGCAGGTAGCAAGTTCTTATTAGTAGTAGACCGGGGCAAGTTCTTACTCAAACTCATAGGATTAATTAGAACAATTCCCCACCTACAGCACTACAATTCCCACCCACATCTTTAGGTAAATAATAGTGCACTTGCAGTACACAACAGTTTTTGCACTATAGGTTCTGGTTCGCGAGTAACAGGGTAAATTTATGGATCAACTTTGGTTAATGTCTCTGTATATGCTATCTTTTGTTTTGTTCCCACATAAATCCGGATCATCACTACAATAAAAAAATAAAAATAAAAACAAATCATTAGAAACGTATACATGTGCTATAATGACATATCTCAAAATGAAAAATGTACAAACTTTGTGCAAGAACGAATACATTACAAACATAAATATCATCTCAGGCATACATTACAAGCATAAATATCATCTCAGGCATACATTACAAGCATAAATATCATCTCAAGCATACATTACAAACATAAATATCATTTCATATGACCATTGCATGCATACATTATGGGTCCGTGTGGGCATAAGGGTGGAGACCATGCGGGCATAAAGACCATGGTGATGTGGCAAAGATATGTATTTTTATTGGTTACGGATAACATGGAAATAAAAATATCATTTGACTTATTTGAATTAATAAAAACAAAAAGACAAGTCAACTTCCTAAATACATGGAAATGAGAAGTATAAATGAAGAACAAGATGGTTGTGTTTTTTGTGTGGTGAGTGTGGAGAATTCGAGAGATAGGGGAGAGCTCTCATATCTGGGGTCAGGAAGATGAGGACATTTTTTGGTGAAGGAGCAGCAACAAGTGGAGCAGTAAAGCAATCTCTCTTTCTATCTTTTATTCTGGGTTAAACCGAGGCAGCCTATTGATGGAAATAATGAAGACATGCTGGTAGAATGATGAAGAGATGATTGATGATATGGGCAGAATGTTGTGATGTGCATATGGACAATGTAAAGTGTATGGATGGAGATATGGAAGCAGATTGATATGACATGAATAATGATGACAGAATGAAGATGTGATCTGATTGGTGATATTTGCTGATGGACAGAATGAAGTTATATTGAATAATGAGTGCTTGATGAGAATGATGGAGTGATTTGGAAACAAACAAGGGCTTCTGGTTGATGATGTATGTAATCTGTAGACTTAAGAAGAGTCTAAAATATGATTTGTAAATCTATGGTTGTTGGGGGTGTTGGTGCATCCCAGTCAGTTGCAGTTGACAGAATTATCTTGTGGTTGGTGCAACTTTGGGTTGTAGCCCATTCTGGCGATTAAAGTCTCCAATTATAAAAAGTTTACAGAGCTTATATCTTGTCTTTTGTAATGTGTTGATGATAATGTGTCTTGCTTAATGAATGACATGTGATATAGTTTATTGATGAATATGATATTGAAGTGAATTTATAATTAATGATATAAGATTTGAGAGAAGAAGTTGAAATTGTTAATAAGTGCAAACTCACTGATTCACACCTCCCCCCGTCTCAGTGAGCCATTATGTCTAACATATTGGTGGTGAAGGAGGTCAAAAAAGATGTGGTAGTTCATGTTAGCAACAAAGTAAGAGGCATGTCTGCAAAGGAGGGGAACATCGTCCCTTGGGGTTTGGGGGATGACGTAAAATACATCATGCCATTGGGTTGGCTTCACAAGCATTGGTTGGACATTTTTAGGGTAAAAGAATGTGTGGGAAAAAAACATAGGGTTTGGTTGAGTCAAGTCTAGAAACCAAGCCTAGGTTATAGTCCATAGTTCCTCCTCTTAGCCAAATGGTGGATGGTTTTTTTTTTTCCAATTTGCAATAGTTGTGGAAAAAATATTGGTGTTGGGATTCAATTTCCAATTTCCATTTTAGTTTTTTTTCAAATCCCTTATTTTTTGGGTGGATGTAAAATTCATTAAGGGACATATGTTAAATAACAAATTTTAAAATTTTTAGTTTTGGAATTTCATTTACAAAGATTTTTAATTTAGGGCAACATAAAAATTTATATTTTTAATGATGAAATGAGGTAAGGATTTGGATGTTTACCTTTCCAATCCCCCTCGCAAGATGAAATCTCCCTTGTTGAGCTTCGAATTTGGCCTCCCTTCACTTCTCCAATGTGTTTTTCCAAGCCACAATCGCTCGAGCGTTCCGGTTTTGAGTGGGTAAACAGTGGCCGCAGTCCGCAAACTATTTATTTTTTTTTGTTATATTAACCAAAACGCGCGCACGTTATAGCGATACATAATATGTGCACGTTATGTATCACTATAACGTGCTCGCGTTTTGGAATCCTATCCTACATGTTAATTGACATGGCAAGGTCGGAGTCCGCCCATGCCTAGTTCTAAGCAACTCAAATGCGTTTTAAATTTACTAAATTCTAGCGCGTTTTGCGAATGCACGATTGCACCTAAAGGGCCCCTCAACCTCATGCGGTGACCCATATATATATATATAATTGATGCATGGATAACTCTTAGCTAATACATAGATAACACGAATTCTTCGTGCCACTTAATTTGTGGCCAACCACAAATTAGGTGGTTGTGCTAGTTAAAGTAGGTTAATGCCACCATAAGTTAATGCAGTTAAAATGCAGTTGAACACCATTTTTTGTGTTTTTCTATCATAAAAAATTAATAAATACAATGCATTTAGTATTTGATTTTGTATTTTGTATTTTTTTAAATGATTATTAATTGTATAGATATTTTTTCATTCCTACACATTAAAATAATGGATTTATTTGACTTTTATAATTGTGGGAGCCTAAAATTCTAACAAAATAATTATTACCATTACTATTATTTTGCTTATATCCGGTTTTCTTTATATTGATGCTGTAATCAGGATACACAGCAAATGGAATCATTCTAAATGATACAGCAAATGGAATCATTGACAAAATGTATAAATACAATAAATTTGATATTTGATTTTGTATTTTTTTTTTAAATTTGATTTTGTATTTTTTAATTTTCTAAATCGCTTTTGGTTATATGGATATTTTTAAATTCTTACATATAGTAAAATAATGAATTTATTTGAATTTAATAACAAGAGCCACGATGTGGCAATTTCCTCGACATTGCCATCTACTCTTGTGAAAGAAAGAAAGAGCAATTGCTTTAGGAAGACATGTTAAGTAAGATTAAGATAAAATTTCAATTTTTAGTTGTAATTAAACTTTAACATGTGCTAATTTGTGGTTTTAGGCGAGAGAGTCATAATGCTCATATACATCTTGGATTTAAAGTGGATAGTGATTGTTGGATTTTTGAACAACCAAGATTCGTTCAACAAACATTTGCTTACACATTTTGGTTCGATGCTATAAAATGCTATGAACTTATAATAGTTGTATGTCAAAGAAATCAAACATTCATTTCAATCTTAAGTAGAATTAGAACATGCTTTCAAATACCGGATGACATAGATTACTTAAACCAACATTGCTACAAACAACCACCAATAAGTGCAATGTTTCCTTATCTTTTCCATAGTAATAAGTATGTTCAAGAACATAACTCGAGAATGTTATCAGTTATGCAAACAGAAACATTTACACTTGTAGCACATGATAGCAAAATTCATTCAATTGAAAAAAATGACCATAGACACAAGACATTGTGACTTATGTCTATGATAGTTGTAAAAAAGGATATGCTTATTGAACTAGTTCGAGACAACTACTTAATTAAGGATGGGTTGGTTAATGGGCCAGAAGGTGTGTTTAAACACTATACACAAAGAAACCATGCTATTGTTTGGATTGAGTTTGCAGATGCAAAAGTTGGAGACAAAGAACGTGCAAATATGCAACATTTTTATACACCTGCTGTAAAGTCCAATTGGACACCAATCAAAAGAATTGTGATACAAAGAACGCTGGAAAATAAAATGAATGTTATGCGAACACAATTCCCAATTCAGTTAGCATGTGCAAGGACAATCCATAGAGCACAAGGATTGACAATGAACAAATTGGAATTTGACCTAAAAGGAATTAAGAGACATGGCCTTGTTTACACTGCGCTCTCACGTGTTAGAGATATTGATTGTCTTTATCTTTTAAATAAGTTAGAACAAAGAAATTTTAAAACTCGTGCAAAAGCCACTGCTGAAATAGATAGATTAAAAACACATGCAAGTTTGGAATTTGAATATGGTCTGCATTGAATGCCAAATGCTAAGCAATTACTCATTGCATCATTGAACACATGCAGCTTGCTTTTGCATTATGACGATGTTCTGAATGATCACGAATCTATGCAGTCAGACATTCTATGTTTGCAAGAAATTTTGTGTGAGAGAAAGTGATAAAGAAACTATATCAAGATTTAGCAAGATTGGGGTGTAACTGGATGGTGACTTTATTGAGTCCACTTGGCTTTTTATAACTTGTTTTTTCATCAAATACCTTAATGGGAGCGTTATGGTCTCCCTGATTAAGAGACTGTAGAATCATTTTTTTTTCTTATTGAATTTGAAACATTTGGGCTAATCATGTTCTTGTTTATTACAATAGTTACGAAAGTTAGTAGAAGAGGGAGAAAAGAAGAAGAAGATCGTGAGAAACAAGATGACTTTGTAGTAGTAGGAGGTGTAGGTTTTGAACGTGTAGATATGGAAACAATTGAGGAGGATGACTGGTGTTGAATTCTACAATAATCTTAAAACTGATTTTCAATCAATTGTGCTTGATTGTACACAATGTAAAGAATGGTGATTTTCATGTACGTCAGCTGTTGCTACAAACATTCTTGCAATCCACTTCTAAATTTGAGAATAAGATTATTAAAGGCATTAGTGATATTGAGAAGAATGCATAACTAATTGAATTGATGGAAGTGCTCCTATGCAGGAATGTTGAATGCTTGACTTAGGTGAAGCCATTTAATATTCATATCATATTTGTATAAGGAAGAACTGAAGGAGAGATAAAGGGATTGCATAAGCGCGGTCGGAATGGTGATTGAGTTTTGATTGATAGCATGTTTGAAGAGCCTTGTGAGTTTCATTTTAATGGACATAACCTTTTCAAGATTAGGAAACAGATTGTAGTTGAATCAAGTGTCTATGTCAAGTATCCAACTTTGGAGCATTTCCGAATCATGGCATCCATCATAAATGATAACCTTGCATTTTTAAGATTGAGGAGATAGATTGCTGATAAAAATATTATTAATATTTTATGCAAACAAAGCAATGATGTTGGCAACTTCCACCACTCTTTTGTATAACATCATTATTTCCATGGATCTTATAGTATCCATCATTGATACCCAGGGGATATGGTCACTAATGCAATTATTAGCAACTTGATTTTTTCGAAAATGTATTAAAAATTCCAAGACAAGGTTCAGATATCTATGAATCTCTATTAAATAAAAGGTTGAGAGTGTTGTAAACAAAGTTGAAGACTGAAGAAAATTTTCAAATATCAAGGAATATCACGATCAACTACTTAAAAAGTCGAGAGATCGTTAAGCAATGCATAACAAGAAAAATTGATTAGTGTATAGTGTCAATGAAGTCACAATGAAACCCTAGAAAATGAGCACATATAAAAAAAATGTATTCAACATTGTCTCATCAACATCCAAAATCATTATGTGTTCTCACAGAGTCAACTTCAATGATACAAGTAAATTCCTCTTAATAGCATCCTTTTCAAATTTTTGATCATGTCCAAATGAAGAAGAGTGTTAGATAACTCCAATTAAAAAAGGAAAAAAAGCAATTAATGCTAGTGCTCTGGCCTAACCCTCTTAATAGATAGGTTGTTATGTATTGAGACCATCTATGTTAAATCATGTCAATAAGGTAGATTTAGTCTAAAAGCAATATTTGTAAAAATGCTTAGTAGAAGGTTACAGCTATTAGAAAGTCTCTATAGTGTGAAAGCTATATTTGTAAAAAGATTCACTAGAAGGTCCACCTACTAGAAAGTTTCTTCACTAAGAATGCTTGTTAGCAGGTTCAGCCCACTAAAATGTTCCTTCACTAAAAACTATATATAGAAGTAGAAGCAATGAAACAAGATGTCTTGTGAAGTATTTTGTACTTGTAGAAACAGTTACCATGAGTTGTTTGGCAAAAGCAATGGGAAATAATGATCCAAACACAAAATATTCAGTAGCTTTACTAATTAATTTGAACAGAAGAGATGGAAATTAACCATTATCATAAAATCAATTTAGACTGTAAACTTGTCTCATTCTCATGCAATCTAAACTCAGTGGCAATTAAGCTCCATTCAATACACTTGTCCCATTTTCTCAAAAATCTAAAATCCGTGGAGACCAATTTCCATCCTAAATCAAAAGTGAAAAGAATTATACCAATAATTATCTAAAACCTATGGATGTAAAAATACACTACATTCAATATACAAGATACAAGTTTAAAATCCTTGGTCACTCTAAAACTCAAGGACAACGTTACTAAGGTATAGTCTGAGTTAATGATAATCACTATAAATTATTTTTATAAACTCTAGTTTAGTAAAATTGAAACTATATCGGACTTAGACATGTAATTTCAAATATTTGAAAGATGTATAAACAGATTGATGGGTACAAATGAGTTATTATTATATATCCCTGGAACGTAACAACTATCTAGAAATCAAATTAATTTTCTAAGTAAATTTTACTGATGGCAAAAAAAAATCAAACTTATTTATGGAATTCCTTTATCATGCAAGTAGTAAATCATCATATTGAGATTGAAAAGAAATTGGGAACTTAACCGTCAAGAGTATTAAAACTGCAGACTTATCGAGATTGAAAACAAATTGGGAACGTAAGCATCAATACTATTAAAATTGCCCGACATCATGATTTATTTGTTTAAATGGAAAAACAAAAGAAGAAAGCTAGCAGTCAACAAAAAACTTGAGATACACAACGTTTCATAGTAGCTTCAACATGGTAATAAGTGACCAGTGATCAGTGTCTATAGTTAGTTATACAAAAAACAGTAGTAAGTAAACCAGCACAGATTTGATCGTCATCAAATCTGATCATTGAGCCCTGCCATATACAAAAACAGGAGGAAGGTGTTAGTCCAATTGCAGTGCTATATTTGTTAAATCAGACAGCCAAAATAGAATCAATTCTTGCGTTGGTTGCTGAACAAATTCTAAAACTACAGCCAAAATTATGTGTCAAGTAGTTGAAAGGGATGCAAGCTGAAGTAGAATAAGCAAACAATCTTTTATATCCTGAATATTAAACACAAGAGTTAAACAAAATTGTAAGAGATGGAGCATATAAGAATTCATTAAATTTAATGAGACACGTAGAATTGTAAAATTTAAATGCTTATTTGCATGAATGTGCCTCCAAATATACAAGTAATGGATGAGCCATAAATAAAATACATAGAGATGCATAAAAATGCAAAAAAAACTAATTGAGAATTCAATCAAGAAGATGAAAACAGAGTGCATTGGATTATAACCATGTAATTTCTAAGGAGAAAAACATAAAAATATTGTATTAATGAATAGTGCTAGACATAAGCATCACTGGAAACATTGAAAAAAGGTCACTCCAATACTCAATGTCGCTGCCAGGTTAGGCATATTATAGTTTATGTCGACTATTTACATTGGTTAGTACCCATTGACAATGGTGGTGTCTGCAGCGGTTTCTCATGCATGGTTACATGGAAAAAAAACTCATGTACAGCATATTACAAGTTTTAAAGGAGAAGGACATGACAAATAAAATGATTGAGTTGTCAAACCATTAGTTGGGAATGGTTGGAGATTGCAATGATATGGAAAATTGAAAGACAGATCTAGATTTTGAGAATGATGAGATTCAACCTTCTGAATAACCCAATGTAGATTATGTGTATCAATTGTAGATGTCCAAAGGACAGGTATATGCAGAAATTAATATGAATGTTATCAGTATCTTCATAACCATGAAACCAATGTATTTGTAGTTTAAAACAAAAAGGGGCCAAATTGTCCTAGTGTTATGTGATGGCAGGTTGCATCGAAGTTACAAAGGCGGGGCTTCATACCGACATCAAATTGAGACTTCAATTTTTGTTTCTGGTAGGTTTGGTTACAGTGGATCATACACTTAAACTGTTCTTCACTTACTTACCTATTGATTCATAAAAAATTTCGTGGTTTAACTTATGTCTTGTACGTGATGGCAGGTTGCATTGAGGTGTTCAGACTGCATACAAGCACGTGCTCCTCCTCATGTTTGCTGTATTTTTTCTACGTTCGTTAGAAATGAACCCAAGAGTGAAAAAGACCCTTAAGTTCTGAGGATGTCACACCAGTTGGTAGCTGCGGTCCAACCTGTCCAATTGACAATAGTTCTATAGCCTCTGAATCTGGTTATTTCTCCTTGCTCGATTGGGTCGTGCAAATAAGTGGTGGTGTAGAGTAGGTAGAAAACAAAAGCTCATAATAAGTGGTGTCTTATTATATACCTGGTAATAAAAATCTAATTCCTAAAGAATATAAAAAAATCGAATGGATGGTTGGGAGAGGGGTCTGTGGGTCATCATTCCTCTGCGAAAGAGCCCTAAGGACACTAAATGCACCCATACCTACGTGCACAATCCCAATGTCTGTGCCACCTGTAAGCATGATGTCTGCTTCAGCTCTACGAATATGGTTTGCAGGTGCATATAAAGAGGAATTTGCTGTTGCACATGCTGTCGAAATTGAGTAGTTTGGACCCATAAATCCTTGATCAATTGACAACAATGCAGATCCCATGGTTGAAATGGAAAAAGGGATGAAAAAAGGTGTTATTCTCTTTCCCTAGGGATATAGTTTGAGTATAGTTTGAATATGCTACATTAAATCCAATTTTTTAAATTGGTATTTTTTTAAAATATAACTGGTTGTAAAACAATGGCGCCAGCCAAGTTTTTCCCATCCCAAGAGGGGGTGCCATGGTGGTTTCTGGGTTCCGTGCAAGGAGTTGCAAACTTCATAGTAGAGGAAATTGTTTTGTGTCATGTCCAAGAATAAACTAGAGTTTTCAATGAGGAGCCCAGAGAGGAGAAAGATGACAATGTATGCATCAGGAGTAGCATGGAAAGACAGAGAGTCAATTTTGAAGCAATTGAAGCAAGTGTGCCATGTCCAAGAATATCGATCTCTAAATTAGATGCTGTTAGGCATGTGGTACAATAGTGGCCAATGCAGCATTATAGAGATAGAGGGAGAAAGATGGATGTGTGCGGTGTTTTTCAAAATTGAAGAATCATCTCTGTTCTCTCCTTCACATGCTCAAGATATGTGAGACATGAGCATAAAATTCAAGGCTGCAATTGAGTCAGAAAGAAGAGTAATGGATAGGTTTTCCAGGTAGATAATGTAAATAGTTCTATACGCAAATCATCATATTATAAATAAGAACCAGTAAGCCTCAGCAAAATCTAGTCGATGGAGAATTATGTGGCATCTCAGAGCATGGTGATCAATTATGTCCTCAAAGGAATGAGGCAGCTCAAAAGAATTAACAATGAATCCATTTAATTATAGTAGTTTCCTAGCAAGGATAACAAACTTCTGAACACATACAAATAACATGAATGTAGGGATATGCATGATAAATAACCATATTTTTTTGTTGTTTTTGGACACAGAGAGTAGAATGCAATAATGGAAATTTAGCCTTGAGAATTAGATGAGATAATTTTATTAATGCCCAAGTACTAACCACAAATAGGCCAAAGGGATTGCTAATTACAATAGTGCAGGATACAAATGGGAGTGCACAGGTCACTCTTATAAAATATATAAATCACAAAGAAAAGCTAAAGCATACTACTAAGAACGCAATGACAAAATCTCCAAAAAGGAAAGCAAGGAGGATGTTATGTCTAAAATAAGCAGCCCAATGACTCCTGAATCCCTCTCTTCTAACATCTGAGGCAAAAGTGAAGAAGCTGATGAGAGATGACCAATTAGATGATATAGACATGTTGGGGGATTTGACCTGAGATATATCTTGCTGCCCAAATGATGTAGCCATGTAAGTTGATGTGGAGGATATCCCTTTTCTGTTGGTGTTGTGTGAGCTGTACTAGAATCTATTGCAATATCTTTGTATAGGTCTTACTTGATGAGCTCGGAATGGCTCTCAGAATCTGTTGTTTTGTCACAGGTAAATATTATAGTTGAGTACAAACCAGATCTCAAATGGTGCAGCATATATCTCAGGGAATGTAATAGATGAAGGAAAAACCATTGCATATCAATCGCATAAGAAGAAGAAGATCGCAGGAAATCCAAATAAAATATTATAAGTAAGATCAGAGTCTGATGACAACCTTGATTGAATATGCATTGAAGAGGGTGTAGCAAATGCAAATGCTGGAAGAGATTTCTAAGGGAAAAAAGTTCCAATCGCAAGAGTTGGGTTTAAAGTTGTTGATTTTAGACAAAGAAAGTCTAGATTGGAAAGTCACACTAGAAAGAACACAATATCAGTTTAGGTTTGCAAGGAAAATTATGCTCACGTTTTATTATTGACTCAAGAAGAAATGCCCGATATTAGACAAAATCCTATCTATTTGCAAGAAATATATTAAAAGGCTGAAATACATGTAAAATATGAATCAACAATTTGATTGGCTACGTCGAAAATATTATAGAAAATATGTAATTTCACTCTTTTGGCCCAGTACAGGATTTTTTCATAATTCCTCAACTAATAGAATGTTATGAGAAATTGCTTTAGGAAAACAAGGTCAATATTCAAAATATAGCATACGTAAATAAAAGTCAACTATTAAAGTTTTTGACAAAGGAGGTTAAGGATATATTTCATATTCAATTTTATTTTCCTAAGATAGATAAATACATAAATATATTTCCTAAAATGCTATTGATCTTGCGGGCCTTGCTATCTAAACACAGATTGCAGAGGTCGGTAATATTGAATAAGAAACTTGAACTCTTTAGAACAGAAAATAGATTTATGTACCTGGAAATCAGTTTCTTTTTAAGTTGATGATTCTGTTATCCAGGGCCAATGTAAATAGCCCTTGCTGGGAAAACCTTCGCACATTGAAAACTGTTGATGATATGTTTTTTGAGTATTGTTCAAATGAAATATTTGCTACTTCTGGACAATGCTCTTTTAGCTGTGGGTTGCACAGTGTGCATTCTATCAACCCATCATTTGTGTCCAAATTGCATTCCAGATTATGTTCATATATAATTTCCATTTCTTTTTTGCAAAATGCACAGACCACAGAGCTTTGAATCAGTGGTTGTTTACATTCAGTGCAAATGCATCGATACGGAGGTGCAAATGGATTTCTTGCTTTGAGTATTCCGTGTATCTGTCAAAGTCTCAGAACAAATGACGATAGAAAATGCATATAATATCAGCATATTTTTAAATAGAATTATGCCAATATTTCTTTCTATTTGAATAGTAATTAAACTTAGATTCTAAGCACTATGACTAGTTACAATGCGAATGCACAATGTAACCATTGGCTAATTGTTGTTAGTGGTTGGGTAAAAGCAAAGAAACATTGCAAAAGCAATTCTTGCAAATTGATGAATAAGAGTGTTGTGAACAAAGTTCTGGGGTTGAATGTAAAATTTGTTGCAATGCAGACAATGTTTTCAAGCAGTCCTAGAAAGAGAACAAATTGTATTTTCCTAGCATGCAACAAATATTGTATGTGTAAAGACGATTGTCATTTAATTGACATGCAAGGTTGTATTCTCATACTTTTGTTTCTCAGATTGAAAGTACAAATACTCAATGCACTTTCTGCAAAAAGCAGAAAATCCAAATCTCGAATGCCATTGCAAGTGCAATTTTGACGAGTTAAACAAATGGAAAACCCATTTTGTGGCACTATAAGCATGGTGGATGTATCTTCCGATCACAGAAATCTAGTTATGTCACTAATATGTTATCTAGCATTAATAATTTTAGGTGTGGTAGGTAACATGAATTGGTTGGATGCATCTTTGGTACTTAAAAGCCTTGTTTGCAAAGAGAGCTTGATATTGATTACATCTTGAGATAAAGATGTTGTCACAAGTAGGAAAAAGTTACATTCAAAAGGTGCCAAAGCATATTCAATCTTGTAAACTTGCAACTTCATATTCAAGTAGGAAAAAGTTACATTCAAAAGGTGCCAAAGCATTTTGATCAACATAGACTTTGCTAAAATTGCAATCAAGTAGATTCTATCCATATTGCTATAATACCATCTACATAAATCTGTACGTATCAAAATTGCTTGAAGCCTACAACATTGGGATAACACCTTAACAAGAGCCAATTACATATATCAGCATAAAAAAATATAAATCAATGTTAATAGTCCATTATTGAATAAAACTTCAAAGATAAAACAGCAGTGAACTACATCACAGCAAGAAGTGAACAGGATCCCTGAAAGTGTTATTTTTTTAGCTTCAGTTAGATGCAGTTCACTGTAGTTTAAAAGGTGCACTTTGATATTGAATGATGCATTTGTGCATAAGGGAGGTTTCAATAGCATCTAGATTTTTAGCAAAGAGATGCATACTTGTCGGGCTCTGTATCTGAGATGTTTAAATATTCTTGGTCATCACAAGCTCACAATGTCATTGAGCATATTTCAGACAAGATGCACTCAAAAACCACAAAAAGGTCAAGGAGGAGATATCAAAGGGTCCACCGATTGGGAGGATGTATTTGGGAAATGTTAACCGCCATTTTTCCTTGCAGAAATGAAGTGCTAACATTTAGTTAGAGTACATCATGTTGGTGGTAGTACAAGTGCATCTAGACTTTCACAACGATTAAAGCTTGTTTGACAATTGGGTTCATCAGTTTTTGAGAAACTATTTTTTTTGCAACTTGCTTTTTTGGGAGCTAGACTTCTGGGCTTGCATGTGAGAGATGTTTATATATTTTGGGTCATCACAAGCTCATGAGATGAGCATATTTCAGCCAACATATGATCAATGTCATGAGTGAATCACGAGAATGGTTATTTTTAGCAGTATGCTTATCAATAGTTGTATGTAGTTTTTGAGCACATGTTTGGGCTCCTTGTAAAAAAGTGAGCCTAATGAGACTGCTTTGATCCATATGAGAGATGATGTTATTTTTAGAAGCGACTAATTTTGGATTTTTTATATTTGACAACAGTCTCCCAGATATTATCTTTATTTTAAATATTTCCTACATTTTCCTTTTTCAGAGCTAGACTGGTTTTTTCTACGTATTTATATTTAGTAGTTTCTATTTGTGGCAAGGGCAGGTTGTGTAGCCATGGTTGCAACTGTGCAATGATGGAATGATTTCATAGTGTTCATAGATTAAGGATGGGTAAAATGCAGACTTGAGATGGCTAGACCGTTTTTTTTGTACATATCTATATTCAATAATTTCTATTTCTGGCAGGGGCAGGTTCTGGTGTCATGGAGCTTGTTGTAAGAACTTTTCACTGTGGAGTTGTTTGTGTATATATATATATATATAACTGTGTCTGTTGATAATAGCGAAATTTAGCCTGCCAAAAACGTTTTCCCTAGAGGATTATGCTATCAAAAACTTAACATATTTATGGTTAAAATAATATTTAGTTAAGTAAGTTTAAAGTTAACATACTTATGGCTAAAATAATATTTACTTAAATAAGTCTATATAGATTTAACTACTGGGGACTAAGCAGATATTGCTTTTTTTTATAGCATGGAAAGGTTGGTTGGGGTTTCAAAATTTGCATAACAAATGTCTGATCGAAGTGGAGAATGAAATCAAGATAAATTTGTGAGTAGCTATACATTCAAAAGGAAGTCCTATAGCAGTTTGTTTGCAAAATCTATATCAGTCTTGATGATAATGTTCTGAAGAGATCACAACAATTTAAAAAAGTGTTCAACTAAAGCCTACTATAGATAACAAATTCAATGCTATCAGACAATGAACAAGAGACAAAAAAACAGAAGAAGCTGTTAAGCAATGAAACTACTTTGCACCAAAGTAAATTCTGTTGTTGTTTTTCCTTGTTGATGAAATGGAAAAGAAGCAATTTTCCAACAAACCTGTGTCTTTGAGTCAATGATTGGAAGCAAATTTTGAATTGCATAATCATCATTAAGAGGGTCAATAAAGGTAGCTGCACAGGTCCGGAGCATGTGGCTTCCTTTAGTTTCATTTCGGACAATGTTTTTAAACAAATAGAATGGAGGATTATCAGATGCAAGTTGTTGTTGAATTTGCAAGAGCAGTTGTTGGAAGGCTTCATTGACTTGTAACTGCAATAGTAGAAGACAGTAGTCAATGAGCATAGGTTGCAATTAAAAATCGTTAAAGCTATCTATATTTGTTTTTTTTCTATTTTCTTGTTTATATAAAACAACAGAAATTTTATTTAGCTTTAAAAAATAGCAATTCCAAAAGAACATTAGACATGCAAATGACATATTTACTGTTGCATGGTCGTTTGCCGTTCCACCGTCTTTGATATACAAGTCGAACTGCTTGTTGTTGTATTCACATGCAACAACGATTGCTGCGACAGAGCCAACAGAGTAGGAGTCGTTCGATGACAACAGATCAACAATTGTCATATCTGGAGCTAGCTTTCTCATTTTTCAAACTTGATCAATTGTCTCAATTATTGTATGTGGGAATATGACTATTGAATACTTGGCATCGCCTCTGTCGTACTGGCCTTTTTTCTTGATCCCAAATCGAGTGATTCTTAGACTTTTGCTGGTTGAGAAATAGCTACCAAAACGTTTGATCAAGTTGTCACTTATTCCAGCAGTGATTGTCATCAGCCCATCTCTATCAACAAAGTCTGCATGCAGTATTTGTGCCTTTACAGGAGAACCTTGGATTTTGTTTTGTGCAGGCCCATACACGGCCAAGATGTCTCCTTCGAAAACAATTTTTGGTGTTATTGTGCATAGCTCTATAATAGTAGCTGCTTCTGCGGCTGTTTGTTTGAACCTGCTATTGTTATAGTTAGAGAAGAAGGCCAAGAAAGAAATTATCAGCAATCAATAGCAGAAAATTTCAAACTTAGATCAAGATTGAGAAAATATTTGTCAATGCAATAGTTATATTCTGTTGTTTTCTATGCTAGAAAATCATAAAAGAAGATGAAGAAGTTTCATGTGTTAAAAATGATGTAAAAAGCAATTAGAACCAAAATAATTGCACACCTTTTTGGACTTTGAACAGTTGAAATTGTTTCCATTGTTGAGCTGTCTGATGTTGATATTGTTTTTGTTGTGTTGAGCATAGGCAAAGAACTATTTTCCATTATTTTGGAATTTTGGATTTTAGTTTCAAAATTTGTACATGCAAGAAGTATCAAGCAAATCAAATGTACCTAACATTGTTAATTAATGTAAAGAGTAGAAGAGATTTAGAACAAATGGAAAATATGGAAACAAATAGATAGTATTAAAACAAAGAAGCATACGAAAAAAAAAGCAAATTTCTATAATTCTTTTACTAGATTTTTTACATATGCATAGCGTGAAGTCTATGTGGTGCCAAGAATTTCAACAAAACAACTGCTGAAAACTATGTTATCTATAGCCAAATATTGAACAAATTTTCATTTACAATTATCTTGAACATAAGAATTTGTTATTAAAACATTCTATGTAGCTTATATATCGTCTGAATTATTATAAAATGGAAATCGCATGTGAATACTTTTGCAAAGAGTGTCTACATATGTTATGCAATAACTGCTAGTTTTTAAAATCTGAATTGTGGACAAATTAAAGTGTAAACAACTTTCAACAAAAAAAAAAAACCAAAATTTGACATCACAAAATAGATTATAAAAATATGAGAAAGTTCAACAAAATTTAAACTCATAGCTATGACATCAATGTTGCAGATGCCCAAAGCTGATCTAAATTTAACTCACTATGAATAGGAAAAAACCAAATTGATATAGTTTAAAGTGCATGGAAGTTGCAAGAGAAAGAATAGTACCTGCTTTTGGTTTTGTGCAAATATGATACCATGGATCTGTCCATAGATAGGAGGACAATAAAATTAGATAATGCAAAATTGAATAGACTATGCATTGTTATCAAAGATTGATAGGAAAGTTGAGTAGTGATCAGTCCAATAAGCATCTGAAATATTGAAAACAATAGTTATGTGTTTCAAATTTGTCCAAAAGTGGTCAAGCATTGAACCAGTGTTTGTTGTTGCCTTTGTTGTTTTCAATGTCAAGCCTTTCATTTCCATAAACAATTTCAATTTTCTTTTTGACGTTGTTTCTTGCAACATGTCAATGTTCAGGTCACCAGCGACTAGGATTTGAGTGGTTTGTGTGCAAGTTGACAAAATGCAACTCAATATATGAAAGAGATCATCAAGCAGACCACATGGTCTATTGTAAATGTTCACTACTTTCAACACATTGTAGCCAAATTCAAGATCTACGCAAATTGCTTTGGTCGAGTTTTTTGTATAGTTTTTAGAATCGGTGATGACAATGTCTTTTTTAATCAATGTAAGGATTCCATGCATTGAAAATGCTGAGAAGAAATTGTATTTTTCTATCATTATTGTTTCTTTGGTAAGTGTGTGCATGTGAGTTTCTTGCAAACATAAAATGTCTGCCTGCATAATTTCATGATCATTTACAACATCGTCATAGTGCAAAAGCAAGCTGCGTGTGTTCAATGATGCAATGAGTAATTGCTTAGCATTTGGCATTGAATGCAGACCGTATTCAAATTGCAAAGTTGCATGTGTTTTTAATCTATCTATTTCAGTGGTGACTTTTGGACAAGTTTTAAAATTTCTTTGTTCTAACTTATTTAAAAGATAAAGACAATCAATATCTCTAACACTTGAGAGCGCAGTGTAAACAAGGCCATGTCTCTTAATTCCTTTTGGGTCAAATGCCAATTTGTTCATTGTCAATCCTTGTGCTCTATGGATTGTCCTTGCACATGCTAACTGAATTGGGAATTGTGTTCGCATAATATTCATTTTATTTTCAAGTGTTGTTTGTATCACAATTCTTTTGATTGGTGTCCAATTGGACTTTACAACAGGTGTATAAACATGTTGCATAGTTGCACGTTGATTGGCTCCAACTTTTGGATCTGTAAACTCAATCCAAACAATATCATGGTTTGTTTGTGTATAGTGTTTAAACACACCTTCTGCACCATTAACCAACCCATCCTCAGTTGAGTAGTTGCCTCCAACTAGTTCAATAAGCATATCCTTTTTCACTACTATCATAGACGGAAGTCGCAATGTGTTTTGTCTATGGTCATTTTTTTCAATTGAATCAATTTTGCTATCATGTGCTACAAGCGTGAATGTTTCTGTTTGCATAGCTGACAACATTTTTGAGTTATGTTCTTGAACATCCTTATTACTATGGAAAAGATAAGGAAACGTTGCATCTATTGGTGGTTGTCTGTAGCAATGTTGGTTTAAGTAATCTATGTCATCCGGTGTTTGTGAGCATGTTCTAATTCTATTTAAGATTGATATGAATGTTTGATTTCTCTGACGTACAACTATTGTAAGTTCATAGCATTTTATCACATCGAACCAAAATGTGTAAGGAAATGTTTGCTGTTGGAATCTTGGTTGTTCAAAAATACAACAATCATGAACGGGTTGTGCTTGACACAAATCACCACAGAATATGACATCAAGGTTTCCAAATGCTTTTGTTGGTGTGTGCATGATTTCACGTAGTCGTTTGTCAATGTTGTATAGCATTCGAGACCCTATTAAAGAGACTTCATCAATCAACAATACTCAAAGTTGTTCATAATCTTTTGTCAAAATATCTAGGGTGTTTGAATTTAGCGGAAGCATATTTGAACTTAATGGCAGTCTGAAAGCAGAGTGGACTGTAACGCCACCTGCATTATATGCTGCTTTTCCAGTAAATGCAACTATAAGCCCTTTTTTCTTTAAAGGATCACTATCAATTTCTTTGTCATAGTAATGTAGAAGACCATCATAGATTGCTTTTGCGGTGTAAGTTTTACCTGTTCCTGCTCCTCCTGTCAGGAACAAGTGAATTGGAGTGAGGGGATTGTTCTTTTTCCTTGCAATAAATTCTTTCACGATTGATTGTTGTTGAGTATTTAGATTTCTTCGAATTGCATGGTATTCATGCATGTCCAACAGAAATGGCTTTTCTGTCAAGTTGCACACAATCCCAGGTTTTGATGCATTGGACATAGTTTTGCGGATTAGATCATGCTGAATGTCATATTGTTCTAATCCAGACATAGTTGTTGTTTTGTCTATTGTTAGAGGAGGCATAGCTATGTCTTGCAATTCAATTGTTTCAGCAGCATTATCAAGGTCACCCCACTTTGTCGTTGTTGATGCAATGAACTTTTGTTCTACAATGTCTATTTGTTCTTTGAATTTGACATATGCATCAGACCATGTTTTGAAATTGCTCTTTAGTAGGTTGCAATTGTCTCTATGTGGCATAAAGAGGATCATCTTTTCTCTAAAAAAATTCTCAGGGTCTTTTTGTTTGTTGTAGCGAATAGATCGTATGATACATGGTCTATTTCTTTTTCTTGTAATTGAGTGCATGCAAGAATAGGAAGATGCATATTCTGCCAAGGAGATGTTTTCAAGCTCAATAGGACGTGCAATGTATTTGTCCAAAATTGATGGGAAAATAATGTCATCAAAGTCATCTGGTTCTTTTTCCAAAAGCGATGGTTTTTTCAAGACAACTATTTTTTTGTCGTCTGGACCAGTGTTGATGAAAATAGTCTTCCTGGAGGATGAATGCAGAGGTAACGAGAGTATGATATGTATTGCTTGTCTAGTAGACATTTGTTGCATGTTCAAAAGTGCATTTCCAAGTTTACGTATCGTTTCAATCTTTCCATCATTCTCAATAAGACATTGTTCTTTGATCTTTTTGAAAGCATTTGTCATGGATCTATCAAATTTGGTGATGTAAGAGCTTACATATGTTGCTGTAGCGTAAGCATCTAAGATATATTGTGCATCTGTATTTGCTTGCCACAACTCTGGTATTGCTTTTGCAAATGAGTTGATCCAAATGTCAATGGGATCTCTTTTTAGTATTAAGGTAGGATGAGGAAGCAAAGACCGTAGTAGCAAAATGTATTCATCTTTGGTTAGTTCTAGCTCTAGAAGCAATTGTGAAAACTACACGTTTCTAGAATATTCTTTATGTTCAATAAGAGAGAACACTTTTTTTGCTCTTTGAATGAGATCATCTGAAGCATTTTCTAGTGGCTCTAGAATCATGGTACTATCCATAGGAGGCAATGGGAAATTGAATCTGCATGTGGAATGTCGATGTTTTCTACATGTTTTTGTGTGACGATGCGTTTGAATTTGAATAAGATTTTGATCAAGTAAAGACGAGTTTGTGGATATATAGCGATCAACAAAAGCAGCAATCTCCTCATTTCAATTTTTTCCATAAACAGGTGCATTTTGAATCCAAATTAGTCCATGTTCATGCTCATTTCCTCTTTGTTGAAATTCGGTCGTAAAGAAAAAATCTTGTATTTTTCCAAATATTGTGTTGTTTTTTAACATAAGAGACTTTAGTGCTGCTATTTTGTGTCTATAGTAGCGAGTACAAATCACTGGGTGTCTTCTTATTAACATGTCAATATTTTCTTCCAACGCATTGTCTTCTAACTTTCCCAAATGTTTTTCCTCGATTTGTTTCAATGCATTGCATAAAGGTGCCCAAAGGTGTTCAGCACTCGTAAAGGTTAAAAAGAACGTAGGAGGACCAAGCTGTCGAATCATTGCAAATAGATCTTTTTCATATTTTCAAAGTAATCAGGTGATGTTCTGATTGCTTTCAATGTACGATACCCGATCGAAGATTGGAGTATTTTTACAAGATTGTCTTTTGACTTGACATCTTTTGCCAATAATTTTTTGTCCTTTAACTCTCCCATGCGAATTGATATCCAAGCAGTGTTTTGTACTTGTTTTATTATGATTTTAATTGCTTTGAAGAAAATGTTTGTGCCATGTGTTTCAAAGTCTGTACTTTCATGTTGTAGCTCCCACTGCGATATTTGTTGATAAGAGAAGTGATTGAAAATTTCATTGGGTCGATTGAATCCATAGAAAAGTGTAGGAAAGTTTAGCTCTTCAGAGTATTTGTCTTGGAAAATGCTCAATGGTCGAAAGCTCTCTGAAGGTGCAATTTCTATGATTTTGTTGTCTAGATCATCTATTAGATGTGTTTCTCCATATCCATGTATCAATGTTTCTGATATTGGTTCTATGTTTATTTCATTTTCATCATCAGCTACTTGTTCCGTTGTTTCTTGAGTATTTGATTCTTGTTTGGCTGTTTCATCAAATATTTTTTCCCAACTAGTATTGTTTACAATGCCTTCAATTTTGTAAAGTTCGGTTTTGCATAAATCACTTAGCGCAGTCATAATGATCTTTGGTCGAATATTTCCAGATAGATATGCATTTTTGTATTCCAATTTTCGCTTTAGCATAACTGCAACTGTCAAATTGTCATCTAGACTTCTAGGAAATGCTATTTGAACTTTATCCAAATTTGCAGGCACATTGATAATTGAGCCAGTCAGCCCAATTTGTGCTCTTTTATAACCAAGTTGTCTTATTTGTGCAAAGGCTATTCTTGGTGACACCAATCGTTCTTCCAAAGGAGTCAGTATAGCTACAGATGGCAATATGTTATTGCACCGGATTCGTGTAGGCGATGTAAACATGGGCAATTTCCCATTAGCGATTGCTTTCTTGCAAGGCCTACAAATTTGAACAAGTAGCATGGGGTATGTCACATCTTCTGTAGTTGTAAGAGTTTGAAAGGCTAATTTAACTGTGTTGTTTACACTAGAAATGTCTTTTTTAAAATGCAGTTGTTTACACACGGAACATGCATGAATAGGTGCGTCTTGAATCTTTTAAGTATGTAACAACTGCTTTTTTTGCTTTTGCACATTCCTTTTGCTTTTGAAGAATGTCCATTCCTTGTTTACGCATATTGTGTTTCAACAAGCGCAAGTTTTTTTGCATATTGTCATCAATGCATGTTTGCGTGTTGATTTTGGTTTTTGAAAATTGGTCAGCAATGCAAGACTTTTTTTTCCTATGTTTATCTTTTGTTTTTGTTCCTTTGCTTTAATTGCATCTATGTATCTTGGTTTGTTGAATGATCCGTTGTCAATGTTCTTTTCTATAGTGTTTTCTTTCGCTATTGTCTGTTTGTTCTTTTCAAAATTATCCGTTGCAATTGCAATAGAAGTATTTTTGTTGCAATTGAGCGAAAAGAGCATTTTATTTCCACAATGTTGTTGCAACAAGGGTTGGAAATGCGAGTGCATTTTATCTATTACATGTTGCATCAGGCATAGAACTTTTGACGATTTATTTGTTGCATGGAATGTCGCAATATTTTCTTGCAAATTATTGCTCCATAAATGTATGTTAGTGTCTAGTAGCTCACATAACCATTGAAGAGCAAATTGATTTCCTTCTATGTGACCAATGATATATGGCTCTACCAAATGCATGATATAGGTTTCCCATCCACAAACAAGAGATGTAGTTGCTAATGTGTTTTTATCAAGATATATGTCCAAGCATTGTATTGCTCTAATATCGTTTGAAGCAATAGAGTTATAAAAGCTTTGCGCAATTGCTTTTCTAACACTTTGTCCATCAGCGAAGAGTGTCAATTCGGAGATTGATTCGAACAAGGAGTCATGACAATTGCCTTGAAGTTGAAATGACATTTTAACTTGCCTGTATAAACATCAATTTACATTTGCACTTTGACAAAGCATATCAGTGACTTGTCTTTCGGCTTGCATTGTTTTATATGACAATAATGGTTCAAAGTGGCCAGAAGCTGGTGTGTGGTCATGGAACAATATATTGTAGCAATATTCAGATCTCCCAGAATTGAAGTGAAGGTATTTTGTTCCTTTTGTTAATGACCAAACAGCGACTTGAACATTCAACCATTTTGAAAACCACTTGATGCAAAATATATCACCCCATAGTCCATATACATTTTGATTATCTGGCTGCGAAGCAGACTACGACATGCGATTGAGATATTCGTTGGCATTTTCTATGTTATGCAATTCCACCAAGTAGTCAACTGTCAATTCTATGCACATTGACAACAATGCAGAGGGATCTTTTTGATCTAGATGAACACAAAAATGATTGACAATCTCTTTCCTTATCTCTATTGATGTATATCGACAATGCAATAATACTGCAAGTGAATCAAACAAGCAATTTCCTGGCTCATAGTGGAAATTGTCTAGTCGAAACAAATTGCTTGTAGCCAAAGCCTCATCAATTTCTTGCAAATTAGAATATTTGATGCCAAGACCATTTGCCCTTAAAACATTGTCGCCTTTACTTTTGTCTTTTCCCATATTGTCTACAAAGACATTTGCGACGGCATATGTTTTTCCTGCTTTTTGTTCTTGTTTTTTCTATGTCCCTAGTTGTTTATATGGGAAAACCTGCATGCAAGTGAAGAGAAACAAATCCTAAGGAAAACAAAATAAGCAAAGGCCATGGTTTTTTTTTCCAAACCATGATGTTGTAAACATTGTAGATTGTTGTTGTCATTGCAAATAAGAAAATCAAAGGGAACAACATATTCACAACAAAAATTTTTTCAAATGAAATGTATTTTCTCTTGCTACTAGAATAGGAAAAAACAGCATGTTAATTGCTAAGCTAAAATTATTAAATATGCAAAATTTGGTATCAATACAAAAAAATGGCAATTAGCAAACAAGAAAATTCTGTGTGTGTTTTTTGTCTTTCTCTTTTTGTTGAAGTTATGTTTGAGTTTGTTATCTTATAACCACCAAAATGGTTTTTTGTAGGAAACTATGTAGACACGGTTTTGGTCAAAGGGAAAGCTTTCGGCACTTAAAAGGTTAAAAGGTCAGAGTCACTTTATCAAGAAATATGGATATAATGTTTCTCATGACACATCACTACACACTTGATTTCTTATTCTAGTCAGCGGGAATCATTAGATTCAATGCAATATTAGATTTATTGGTGACCTATAACAAAGGGAATCAAAATCAAGGCATTACATTGCCTGTTTAATGTCGATGAATCATTGTACATAACCTTTTACATATATCTAAAGCAGATATGATGATAAACATAAGCCCAATCCCATGTATTAGTATAAGGATTTGCTTCTAATATTCATTAACATCTATAACTATAACTAGAGCTTGAAACTTTTAATCATAATAATATAATGATGTCAAGTTGCCAAGACCAGACACTAAATCCAACTGTTCTTAAAAGAATCGATATAAGTTTAAAAACTCTATTCATCAATCATATCCATGTCTACATTCACATGCATTTCATAAGCAGAAGCATGTGTGCTTTGCACTGAAAGGAATTGAAGGAAGATAGGGAAGGAGGAAAATACCTATTGCTGACAAAATTGACGCCTTCCTTTGCTACTTATCATTGATGAAGATGGTGCGAAGTAAGGCTCTAAACGAGCACAAAATAGAAAAAGATTTTTTGTCATGTTTCCATATGGTTGATAAAATATAAGCTACGACACATGTGCATTGTCTTACATAATATACTTATTGCATAAGCCTAGTTTAAAATGTTTCTTTAAAGGTGAAATGACATTATATTTTTATTTTTTGGTAAGCAAAATATTGCAAGCTATAATTTTGCAAAGCAAGAATTTAGAAGAATAAACAAATATGGTAAAGTGAATTAGTAAATGTTTAAACATATTTATAGTTTTAAACTTTTATATATCAATAAAATATAACTATGTGTGTTAATAAATGTTTAAATATTTAAACTCAGTATACCACTATGCTGTATGCTCATGCTATAGTTTGTACGTTGATTGTTAACAATTCAACTACTAATTAATTGCCAATGTAAGAGTGAATTAGAATAGTGGCATAGCTAATATTGATTCCTCATACTATTCATAAATGTAAACATAAACGGCATAAGCGACAATGATTTTGCATCTCAAGACAAAGTAAGAATAAAGCATAGAAAATTAAAGACTGGACATAAAAAATTTATTTCAAAAACAAATTTGCGATTATTGTTTTCCTTAATCTTTCTATTGAACTTTAATTTATAAGCAGTTGCTACTACTTGGAATTTTATTTGAAATTACCTTATAATATATAGATTAAAGCCATGAACCTATAATTTTAACACATGATTTATAATTTCTCTTTTATATCATATTGTTTCATTTATGCTTTTGTATTAAACACTCACACCTTAAACTTTCTTTTTGACACTAGTGATTTCGCTAGGCCTGGCGAGGGAATGCGAAAGATCATATTTTGTGTCAAAGAGAGTGACAAACAAACTATATCAAGATTTAGCAATATTGGGGTGTAATTAGATGGTGACTTTATTGAGTGCACTTAACTCTTCATAACTTGTGTCTTCATCAAATACCTCAATGGGAGCATTATGGTTTCCCTGATTAGGAGACTATCAAACCATTTTTTCTTCTTCTTGGATTTGAAACATTTTCACTAATCATGTCCTTGTTTATTACAATATTTATGAAACTTAGTAGAAGACGGACAAAAGAAGAAGCAGATTGTGAGAAACAAGATGACCTTGTAGTAGTAGGAAGTGCAAGTTTTGAAAATGTAGATATGCAAACAATTGAGGAGGATGATTGGTGTTGAATTCTACAACAATCTAAAAACTTATCTTCAATCAATTTTGCTTGATTATACACAACGTAAAGAATAGTGATTTCCATGTGCGTCATCTCTAGCTACAAACATTCTTGTAACCTGCTTTTAAACTTGAGAATAAGATTATCAAATGCATTAGTGATATTGAGAAGAATGGACAACTGATTGAATTGATGGAAGTACTCTCATGCAAGAATGTTGAATCCTTGACTTAGGTGAAGCCACTTAATATTCATATCCTATTTGTAGAAGGAAGAACTGAAGGAGAGAGAAAGGGATTCCACAAACTCAGTCCAAATGGTGATTGAGTTTTGATTCACATCATGCCTACAAAGCCCTGTGAGTTTCAAGTTAATGGACATAACCTTTTCAAGACCAAGAAACATATTATAGTTAAACCAAGTGTCTATGTCAAGAATCTAACTTTGGAGCACTTTCGAACCATGGGATTCATCATAAATTATAAGCTTGGATTTTTAACATCGAGGACATAAATTGTTGATAAAAATATTATTAACATTTTATGCAAACAAAGCAATTATGTTGGCAACTTCCACCATTCTTTTGTATAACATCATTATTTCCATGTATCTTATAGTAGTCATCATTGATACCCAGGGGATATGGCCACTAATACAACTATTAGCAACTTGATTTCTTTGAAAGTGTATTAAAAATTCCAAAACAGCTTTCAAATATCTATGAATCTCTATTAAATAAAAGGTCAAGAGTCTTGTAAACAAAGTTGAAGACTCAAGAACATCTTCAAATATCAACGAATATCACCATCAATTACTTAAAAACTTGGGAGATTGTTAATCAATGCATAAAAACAAAAAATGATTAGTGTATAGTGTCAATGAAGCTCCAATGAAACCCTAGGAAATGAGCCCATATAAAAAGAGCTATTCAACATTGTCTCATCAACATCCAAAATCACTATGTGTGTATCTTACAGAGTCAATTTCAATGATAGAAGTAAATGCCTCTTATCAGCATCTCTTCCAAATTTTCCATCATGTCCAAATGAAGGAAAATGTTACATAACCCCAATTATAAAAAAAAAAACAATTAATGCTAGTGGCCTGGCCTAACTGTGTTAATAGATAGGTTGTTATGTATTGAGACCATCTATATTAAATCATCTCAATAAAGTAGATTTAGTGTGAAAGCAATATTTGTAAAAATGTTTACTAGAAGCTTCCACTTATTAGAAAGTCTCTATACCATGAAGCAATATTTGAAAGAAAATTTATTACAAGGTCCACCTATTAGAAAGTTCCTTTACTAAGGACGCTTATTAGAAGGTTCAGCCTAGTAAAAAGTTCCTTCACTAGAAACTATATATCTAGAAGTAGAAGCAATGAAACAAGATGTCTTGTGAAGTATTTTGTAATTGTAGATTGGCTTCATTTGGAGGTTGTCCCCTTGAAGAGGCAAATGAATATTGCTTTAATTAATAAATATATTTCTATTATAATATTTTGTTATCTAGAACTATCTATTGTTGTGGTAATTATGTCTTTTCATATTGAAATCTTGCTTTATTTTTTTTATTTATGCTATGAATTTCCAATTATGTTGTTGAGGTACATAACAAATAAACATCATACTTGGGACTCATTAAGCATAAAATAATTGTTAAGCCATGAATTTTGAATGTGCAAAACACAAAGCAGTGAGGATACCAAACAAAATCAAATATGCAGAGTGCATAAAAGATAAGAATATGTAGCGTGGCTTGTGACAATCAATTCCAATAATGGGAACACCATGCCCTTAATATCGAATGAATTGGCAACCTTCATTTTTCTAGTCATGGATAGAATGACAATAAAATAACTCATTGTTATGCGTTGAATTATATTTTAAGCATCGATAACATTAGTTTAATCTTAGATACTTGAATTTGATTATGAAGGCCGATCTAAATAAAGAAGAAATTCCATCAATCAAGCCATTATATTGCAGGCAAGATGAGGCTGATTTTCGTGAAGGGCCATAAAAGGCCCTTGACATTGCTCAAATATAATAGGGATGAGAATTTGATGTTTGTTTGTGTGGATGGCCATATTCCTATTGTTTGGTATAGCCACAACAAGGAGCAGCTAGGGACTTGCTGAGCCCACAATAATTTCTTATAGTGCTTTAATGTCTGAAGCGATTGTACATGTTTGAGAATAAGTAACATAGATCACACTATAAAGTTACAAAATGTGGAAATAGAAACAATACACACCTTATGAGAGAAAGGTTTGATATATAATATAAAATAGATTTCGAGCTAATGCAATATGTATGTATGTGGCTATGAGCAGTGAACATGATCGCTTTATAGGTGGATGAATCAAAACTATTCGAGCTTTTGATGACAATAGAATTGCACACTTAAATCAATTCAACACCAATCAATTATGGCAATCAATCACAGGATTCGTTCCTAAAAAACCTAAACTTGACATTGAATTTGAATAAAATATTACCCAAATTCAAACTAGACTGGAAACTTGCTCTAATACCAATGATGTCGGGATTCTCACTCATAAGCAGAGTTCGAAATCAAAGTCTGGAAAGTAAATTTCTTAATTGCTTTTTATTAAGTAAACATAGCGCTACATAGCTTTACATGAAGAGAACTAACCATGAAAACAAAGAGAGAAAATTTGAACAAGATTCTTGAAACTAGCAACTAAGTGCAATAATAGAGATGGTGATTTAATGTCTCAAGCGATTCTACATGTTTAAGAATAAGTAACGTAGATCACACTATGAAGTTACAAAATTTGGAAATAGGAACGATGCACACCTTATGGGAGAAAGGCTTGATATGTAGTAAAAATTAGATTTCGAGCTAATGCAATATGTACCTATGTGGCTATGAGGGGTGAACATGATCGCTTTGTAGGTGGATCAATCAAAATCTATTCAAGGTCTTGATGACAATAGAATTGTAGACTTAAATCAATCTAACACCAATCACTTATGGAAATTAATCATAGGATTCCTTCCTAAAAAACCTAAAGTTGAAATTGAATTTGAATAAAATATTACCCAAATTCAAACTAGATTGGAAACTTGCTCTAATACCAATGTGTGGGGATTCTCACTCATGAGCGGAGTTCGAAATCAAAGTCCGAAAATAAATTTCTTAATTGATTTTTACTAAGTAAACATAGGCCTACATAGCTTTACATAAAGAGAACTAACTATGAAAACAAAGAGAGAAAAATTTGAACAAGATTCTTAAAACTAGCAACTAAGTACAATAATAGAGATGGTTGTAGATAAGATCTCAAGTGCTCCTCAATATTAGGCAACCAAGAAGGCATTGACAATAATCTCCTATGTGCACACACAAGACAAATGATATGATACTAAGTACTAAAAATCAGTTATATGTGAATCATTTAGAATACCTATCAACCTAGTCCTCCACTTCAAATCTAGAGTCCACATGGGTAGTTAGGATCTGCTTATATTGATTCTTCTCCTTGCCTATTACTTCCATGTCCCAAAGAATTTTGCCTAAAGTGTCATACTTTTGATCCAAAAATTCAAATTTATCCATAATGGATTATTGTTGCATGTGCCAATCTTCAATAACCTAAGCCACAATGGATTTAGTTTCTGAGTGGAAAGCAATTTTCATGGGTGCCTTGCAAATGGAAGAAGCCAATATCAAGTTTCTAGTGTTTGAGCTCAACAACAATACATTTTGAAGGATTGGTGGCTCATGGCTCCTAAATATTTTTCTCTATTCACCCATGCTCAACTTTGATATTTAGATGCAAAGCTCTTATGGTATTTCATCATTGTGTCCTTGGTCTCCATTTCAACTTTTGTGCCTTGGTGCGCTCATCGTGGTCCTCATGCATTATCCTGTCTGGTACCTTCATAGGCAGCTCATATTATCATTTCTAGATACATTATTTCTATCCCTCCTCTTGATTTGTATCATCTTCCCTCAAAATTTCAAAATCTAGTATCTTGATCAAATATTGAGAGGGATTGACCTCGATTTTAAAGTAATATTGCACAAGGATTTGTCTTTAGTTTAGTAAGGGCACTTAACCATTCTTCAACAAGTGATCTATAAATTGCCATGGATATTCCATTGGAATAGTTCGTCACAAGATATCTCACAACTTAATTCATCATGTTAGCTTAATTTCACAAAATGATGAATAAACTAATATACACTCCCTTATTGTTGGTAAGCCATGAAATAATACAATAAGATCATCATAATGGAACCCCTTGTCCTCATAATGAACCACTATTTAACATAGCCTAGTAACTGTCTAGGGTTAGTTTAAGTGTTTATATATGCCTCAACTCTTGATTAGGGTCAGGGTTTTGGAGTTTCTAGAATTTTCTTGAAGTCCACTTATGACTAGCTCCATTACATAGTCAAAGTTAGGTCCCATGGAGCAAGTGCCACAAAGCGATTTTTGAACCTGAGTGGGGAGGACAACAACATTCCTCCGAACCACTCGATCTACACTCAATTGACTATCGCTATAAATTCTTCTAAGCTGGGCGATAAATTATAATCAATTTGCTAATAAGTTGTTCACACTTAGTAATGAATTGTTTAATTAAATGCAAGGAAAAAGGCAAACAATACAAAAGCGAAATTCAGCAACCTCGTAGACAAGGGATTTTCTCAGCAAACATATGTTGAATTGACGATAGTATAACCAAGATTAGAGTATTCAACATTATCTCTTTCTAAATTTTGTATTAAAATTTATTTATAGTTGTCAAAGATGTTATCAAAGCATATTTAAGTATATGGCATTGCAAGAAAACTAACCATCAAATAGCTTGAAAATCAAAATACAGAACTTCAAAACTATGTCTATATAAACCGTTTCGATTCAGTAATATAACCTATCCCAAAACAGTAAAAAATATTGAACAAAGCGACTATTAAATTGCAACAGAAGAAAATACAAGGGAAAAACCAGCAATGGAAACCATCAAACATTGGACATTAAAAAAAATCGCTCAAAAGCATAAAAACCGCAGCCGAATAGCACTCACAAATTATAGACAAGAAACCGTGGTCTCCACAAACTAGTAGAAATTGATACCACTCATATACATATTATAGGCGAGTTCGAAGGCAAAATTTCCCAGCAATAAACTTCTATAATAAAGGGATTTTTTTTATTATCAAAACATATATTTTTTATCTTATTTTTATTCATCTATCAAATCTAAATAATCTTTGTTTCTATCCATCTAAAATTTTATTGTCCCTATCCATCTAAAATTTTATATTAAAATGTGAATTTTTAAACCTAGACCACAATACTTAATGCCAATAAGTACGCCCGTTTTATGTATAATGTGAAAAAACTATAGTGATTTAAAAGGAAGCCACATTGGACTTGATACTTTTGTTGTATTCAAAGTTTTGCACAACAGAATATCATTTTGTTGACTTTTTAACGAAGGATATTTGTCGTATTCAAATCTCTTGTTCAAAGAATGTAATTTCTATTTTTTAACTAAGGATCTTTGTCGTATTTAAATCTCTTGTTCAAAGAATATAATTTTGTCGATTTTAAATTGGTTGAAGTTTAGTTAAAAGAAAATAGAGTAAGTGATTAATTTATAGTTTCTGTTTTGATTTGTAAAAACTTTTTGCGATGGCTCAAGCTTGTTGCAATGCGGAGGGAAAAACAGAACTTTAGCAGTTTAATAGAGCTTAAAAGTAATGACACTCTCCGTAATTTTAAACGCCAGTTTTAACAAAGACACAAATGTTAAAGTTTGTAGCATTGAAGCCACAAAAAACGTAAGCATTCATCCTAGCAACATAGAAAATGTCTAGGCATTGATCCTATGATCATTTGTCACTAATCATTTCAAAGTTCAGGGATTACCATGAAACTTCTCATAGAGAGAATGAGCACAACCCTGTCGTATTTAAATAAAATTAGTGAATCAATGTTCGTACCAGATTAAAGTATATATTTTTGCTAAATATATTTTTAAGAATTGAATCGAACCCACCGGTGTAGAAAAAGGAGCATACATATTTCAACAAGCTGAACAGTTATGAATATATCTATTCAATATAATCAGATTCAACTAATATAAACACATGTCGTGTATCCATGTCATAGTACTAATCAAGTAGCAATGTTTCCATGCATATGCTACATTTGGCTGCTGCAGCCACCTTTGTTATTTAGCGTCTAAAATCTTGAGCGCATTCCACTAATGCATTTACACTACCCACAAGGCAAAAATTATAAACAACTAGCCTTGTCTTGCATGCAGACGCTAATTTCCCAGCTTATATAGCAGCTATAAGCAGATAGTATGAGCGGTATATCTTGTTGACACCTGTTTCTTTTTAATCGTTGTGACACAACATAATTTTGCTACGGGCGTTCCTTCATGTAGCTCATGTCCCTACTTCAACATTTTGTGTTTATACAGATAACTGTACGACCGCAGAGACTAAATATAATCAGATTCAACTAGTATAAACACATGTCGGTCGTGTATCGATGCCATAGTATTAATCAAGTAGCAATGATTCCATGCATACGCTACATTTGGCTGTTCTAGCCACCTTTTTTATTTAGCATCTAAAATCTTAAGTGCATTCTACCAATGCATTTACAATACCCACAAGGGAGAAATTATAAACAATTAGCATTGTCTTGCATGCAGACGCTAATTTTCCAGCTTATATAGCACTTGTAAGCAGATAGTATGGGCAGTGTATCTTGTTGACACCTATTTCTTTGTAATCGTTGTGACACAACATAATCTTGGTACCGGCGTTCCTTCATCTAGCTCACGTCCCTATTTCAACATATTGTGTTTATACAGAAAGCTCGAGGACCGCAGAGACTGAAAAAATATTTTATATTGAGAGCTCGAGCGGAGCACTGCACTCCACTACGGCGACTATAGAAATTTGTGGAGGATTGTGGCTTCGATAAGAGACGAGAGTTTCCTCCAGGTACATGGATTCTTACCTCTGCACAGGTAAATGTTTACAACTACATCCTCCTAAACCTAGAATTTAGTTTTAGTTAAGCTTCGTTATTCTTCTCTGTTCAACCATATTTTTCTTTACAGGGCTTGCAATAACATCTTCGTATTACACTCAATATTATTCGAGCTAGAGTAACTGTGCTTGCTATCAGAAAATTCTAGTTTATCACTTAGAGACTTTCTTATAGCCTGAAGTTAAAATGTATAAGATGTTCCGTTAATGTTTTATAGACTATTTCTCAGGGTTTTGAGTCTGGTAGCCCTTCGAAATTTTATTCAGTCGAAAATAAAAAGAATAAAGTATCAAATTTTATCAAGATATCGAGTCTGCCAGCCCTTGGCATCCTTATGAAAATTCTACTAGGGGTTTCTCTGTTTATCCGTGAAGACACTCTATGTTGAAAATCCCCCTGTTTACCCTTATTTGCCTATCAAAACACAGGTGCAATGCTGAGTACCATCACCACTTGGGTGCTTTCAGATGGCTTGGCAACCACAATTGGTCTTTTTAAAGCTGGGATTGCCATGTACAGTTGAGAATCGCTATATATATATATATATATATATATAAATGCAGCTCTTAATGGCGCATGGCAAAAAAATACATATATGAAAGCAGCTATTAACGCTACATCCTAAAATATATATATAAATATATCCAGGTGAAACGATTAATATTACTAATTTTGGATTTCGATTAATTTCTTTACTAGATGGAATTATTCGGCACCTCCCTTCATGATTTGAGCTCCATCCCATCTCCATTGCAAGTAATTTGGTATTTTTTTTATCTCATATAAGTTATGGTTAATAGTTTTGAGACCTGATCTCGCATTACTTGATCTCTTATTGTGTAGTTAAGTTGTCAACCCTACAGATGAAAGTTTTTAGTTTTGAGAAGGTGTCCATTTAACTATTTAAGATTTTAACCCTCTAGTACGCTATGGGAAATCTACAATACGAATTGGTCCCGTAATAGTTGAAAGACAACTATATATTTAAGACTTCCGTTAATACCATACCCCACCTACTGTGTAAAAAATGACTATAGTCAAGATGAGACTTCCATGTTTCAATAGGTTAAACCAGGAAAATTTTTATCAATCAATAGGTAACTAAGTAAAGAACAGTTTAAGTGTATGATTCATTGTAACCAAACCTAACAGAAACAAGAATTGAAGTCTCAATTCGATGTCGGTATGAAGCTGCGCTTTTGTAATCAGCCAAGTCCCAAAGCTATGACATGGGCTTCTTCAACCCGCGTCTAGCTGGTGTTAGAAGCTCTATTTGGTAAGACTGTGACTCGATTGTATCAAAAAAATTCATAGACCCCCAAGCCGAGACCCACCAGAACAAAATCGTAGAATAAACCCTTTCACGCCCTTTGTCTTCCACAGAACTATCGCTTAGAATTTCTACCATCCACCTGTTAACGTCTCGCATATAGTACAACAGGGTAGAGCCCCTTCGCACAGCCCAAGGTCATGGCAGTACAAAGGTTTGACGCTGTCATCATAACACTATTTATTAACATTTATTAAAAACTCCAGTAGCAGGGTGGTGACTCACATCCTCGGTCACATTTTACGAGTTTAAATTTTGTATTATTATCAAGACCTTAGCTATTACCAGATGCAATGTGCGCGATAAAATCAAACTATTAAAGCCCAAGACGACTTACGTCACCTGTTTAACAATAATAATAAACAATAAACAACAATTAAAGCGCTCATTAATAAGGCTCTAACCTGTACCAATAACTCTGTCTATTATTAATGCAAGGCATCGATATATGGAATCGACAACAATTCAATTATTACTGGTGGCCATACCATGCATAAATTGTGAATAATCCATGTAATGCGTTCAGCCATGTAACCTTTTATGGTAACCAATATGTTTATAATTATAAATGTTTGAATATAGATAAATCAAATCATATGTAGTACATTCAATGGTTTGTAGTACCCAATAGTTTACAAATTGACATTGAAAATTATGGGCAGGCCCGATTCATGTCTAATCCTTTGATTATGTAATGCGTTGATTATATACATGTGTGTGTTAGGTATTAGTATCAATATGGTACAGTTATATGGTAATAATAATAATAAGATGCCAAGTTACTATGTATGCAATCGAGATTGCTTTAACTAAGTTCCAAACTCATGGTGTGAGTGCTAGGATAAGGTCGTCCACTCGCCACCCATACGCTCAATGCATTGGGTTATAATATGGTTACACAAGCAATAAATGTATTCGCTATCAACAATAAATGTATTCGCTATCAAACAATATCACAAAACGATCTTCTCCATTACGAAGCCTGCAACTCCTTGCACGGAAGCCAGAAACCACCATGACGCCAGCCCGCCGCCCCCTCTTGGGGTGGGAAAAACTAGGCTGGCGTCATTGTTTTACAACCAATCATATTTTTAAAAAATGCCATTTTAAAAAACTAGATTTAATATAGCATATTCAAACTATATCCAAACTATAGCTCCAGGGTAAATTTCTAGGTTCAATAGCCTACAATAATAGGCATCCGACAATACATTTATGTTCCCCTTCGGAGACATAATAACAATGAGAGTGGGGAGGTGTTTTGGTTTATTTAACAAAATAATAATAAAAATTTATGCTTATTTTGTTCATAAATTCTATTGGCACGTGGAAAACTTAACCTACGTATAAACATTTATAAAAGTTATTGATAGTCACTAATTAAGTGACTGTACTAGTTATTATCATGCACCTTATCAAATGAAAACATATAATCAAATTTTTAATAAACTAATTGTGCGTGAGTACTGAGTAATTTGGTAGAGTATCTTTGTTGTGACGGATTGAAACAATGAACATCAACCTCAACGCGTCGGAACAAAAATAAACCAAATTATATGACCAGATGTCCACGGAAATACACCTCTAAACCAAATTATATGAGCAGATGTCCAAGGAAATACACTTTATTTGAGAGTAAAGAGAATCACAGTTCTCTAAGGCGTTTTGTAAAACATGTGAAAATTAAGCATATGTTTTTGTAAAATATATGAAAATTATATTAGGGAGTTAACAAATATTTTTGAAAAACATATGAAAATTTTATTAGGAAGTCTAACATATTTTTCGTAGATATCTTTAGCAGGCCATTAATATATTAAGCTGATTGCCAATGTTAACAGAATTCGCAGCCTCACGATTCATGGCAGTATATACAATATATATACATTGATATTTACTCCAATGCCAGTTGCCATACTCATAGTGCCACCTTGTTTGTGCCACTCGCATGCCAGTTGCCATACTCATAGTGCCACCTTGTTTGTGCCACTCGCAAATAAAAGAATAATTGAAGTTGGTTTTCATCCTTACAGTGCTGGCAGTACATATTTATTGCGTCTGGCAGTACATACAAACCAACCAAAAGCAGCATCAGACTCTGCTGCAGAGTACATATTGGTGGCCTGACTAATATACCTTATAACTGACTACGTGGAATCAAATAGTAGGTGGACTTTTTTAAGTGAAATTCTCAATCACTTTTTTTTAATTTTTAGAAATTGATAACTTATTAAAGTGAATTTCTGCTGCACAGTACATCTTGGTGGCCTAACTTATGTACCTTATAACTGACTACGTGGAATCAAATAGTAGGTCGACTTTTTAAAGTTAAATTCTCAATCACTTTTTTTTTTTTTCGAAATTGATGACAACTTATTAAAGTGAATTTGATGACAATCTATTAATGCAAGCAAGCAAGAATACACGGAAGTCATAGGAAGCAAGAAAGTCACCTATGGAATTGGCTTTTTAAATTTTGTAAGTCTTTAGGACTATGTAACAACTTTGATTCATTGAATAAAAATTGTTTTTTCCAGTATTAAAAAAACAAGAATACACAACATGGACACCCAATAAGAATTTCTAAATACACAACAATTAAGATGAATCTTTAAAACTTTTGAAAATCTTACATAAATGTAAAAAAAATAACATCAATTTAACATTAAAAAATGGAACTTCTCACGAGTCACAATCTACAATGCCATGGAGGGAGGAAGTCGTACTTGGATATCTGATTTATTCTAAAAAGCACTTGCATTTAAAAAAAAACTATTAAAATAGTATTTATTCCCTTTTTAAGTACTTTTATTTTTTAAAATTGTTTTCTTAATATGATGTAATATAAATATATAATGCAAAATATATTATTCTTATAAAAGGTTAAATAATATATTATTGGAATGAAAAACTTCTTTATGGTAAAATAAATTTGTCAAATTTAGCTCATTATATTAAATGGGACAACCATCAAACCCTATGGCTGGCTCATGCCCTCAACTCCTAATTTTTCCAATGTTAATTTTATAAAAAAATAAATCAAGAAAGTACAATGATGTTAATTTTATAAAAAAAAAAATCAAGAAAGTACATTATAGATCCCTTCCAAGAATATATACCTATCTATAAGATCCTAAATTATAAGTCTTATATTATGCTCTTAGTTAAGGTGTAAATTGAAGATTTTGTAAAACATTGCAATGTAAACATAAGATAAGATAACAAATAAATGTATAACATGATAACGGTATCATCCATTCTCATGGCCATAACCGAAAATACATAACGGTATCACAGTGAAGAGAATCTCAATTTCATGGCCATATAACCATAAATATATTCAGAGAGGCACCTGGTCGATAAGAACTTTCATTATGTAGTTCTTTACCTCCTTGTCAGAAATGGAAAAGCCATCTTTGTATATGAAGAGGAGGTGCGTGCACCGTGCAAGATTGAAAGAGAACCTTTTGCAACACAGCGGCACATTGTCATGCTTTAGAAATTCCCTATTCCATTCGCTGAGCGAAAGATCCAGGATGCCCTTAATATGATTTAAAGCATCTTCTCTGCTAGCTTCAGGATTGTCTCTCAGATAACACTCTACACATGAAGCTATCTCCCCGCGTTCCTTCTCTTCCTTCATTTATAGTGGAAAGTGTGAAAATTAATCAGGATCACGGCGTGAGTAAGTATTGTACTACTGTAATGAAAATCTCATTTGGTTTAAACGCTTTTGAAATAAATCTGAATTCTAATGCAACGTATATACCTCTAAATCTGTTATGTCGTCCTTGAGCCTGAGCGTCAATTCTAAAAGATGTTGGATCTTGGATGGAGAGTATATTTGCTCCAGAATGTCGTCTGGTAGAATTTGATCCATTAACAGAAGCGGAATCAAATTTAGCACGGACATCCCTGTACTAGCGAAGCCATTCTTCAAGTACTCATTAAATGGGGGAACATATCCAGCCGCTATCCATTCCGCTTCTTGCAGATAAGATTCAAGGTATGGCTCCCACTAAACATGAAGAAACCAGTCAAATGCTGTCATTGATTTGCTAAGAAAACAAAACAAAACCAAACAAAAAAATTTGGCTGGTTGTCACTAATGATAAACAGTACATACGCCATTTTTTCGAATGTAGGCAGCCATATCCCGCCCTTGCTCTTTTACAACTTCAGCAGTGTATTCATTCGATGTCTTCAAGAAGACCTCGAATATTTTTTTTATATAGTCTGGAAGGCGGCCTATTAACGAACTATCCCATCTGGAAATGGCACAGAAAATTCTTCTCGTTATATATAACAATACAATACAATGTCCGTGGGTCATGACATGATTTGAATATGCTCAGAAAAAGACAAATAATTTGGACTGCGGTCCACAGTGTCTATAATTTGAATTTGAATCACCTTCTCACTCCCGCTGTGAAGATTTGGAGTTCCTCCAATGTTCCGTGAGTATCAAATAGGTCATCTAGAACAGTCATCAGTGTAGCAAGTTTTGTGACAGCAATTCTGCTTCGAGAAAACTCAGGCTCGAATGTGCCTGTAACCACCCAGAAGTAAGACTCCACGTGACGCTCCCGAAAGAAATTAAGCTGCGATAGATCTGACTCTCTCCACCACCTATTTCATGCACATAATTGACAATAAATCAATCTTTACATAATACTTAGATACAGAATCTAACCTATATGAATGTTAGAGACCACTCTACCTTGAGATAATTTGCAACTCTTGCTGATGTGTGCATTGCAGAATATTGAAGTCCAATTTAGCCAACTCTATAATTTTTTTGTTAATATTTGATCTAAAACAGTAGGCGACAAACATAGATTAGTGTTTTCAAAACAAAACAGATGAATTTTTATAATTAGTCAAACTCATGAATCTTATTGACAAGGTCAGTACTTGAGCCACGCATCGTTTTGTGTATATATTTCGATAAAGTTCCTTGCCTCCCATCTCGGCACACTGCAATGCCATGGAAATTCAAGGGCGTATTTCACCTGGAAAACAGTAATTAAATCAGACTTGTGCTGATGCAAAGAGAGTATGTACAATACAAGAAGTTTAAAAAAGTGTTTATTGTTTACCTCTCTCAGAAGGCTTTGATCGACGACAGTTACATGTTGCCCCGTTAAAACTTGGTTTAGATACACGGTTGTGAATGTCTTTGCCTCATCCATTACTTTTTCTCCGGGAAATGAAATGTTTGAAGCTCGAAATAATGACAACATGCTTCTCACTCGTTTATCATCCCGTCCTTCTACTTCTTCACCAGTGAAATTGCAGAAGAACTGCCCGTTTTTATGCCTGAAATTCTCCAAAACACCTGTTTCACCCAGGCATGATATTCTGTGAGAATTGAGGTAAAGTATTGAATAGTTTTATTAAAGTCAAGTGGCTTCACTTCTTCATTTGGGTATATTGTAATCTAGCTTACAAAATCAAAATGCTCAGCTACAACTACTACCTGAGGAAACGTTATACCGGTGCAATCGGAGTGCCCGAAATCCCAAAGCTGTAGCGTTGAGATCTTTGATGAGGGAATCTCTTGACCCCTCTGCGATGCCGCTTTCGTTCCAATATCTGCTCAGGATTCCAGGAACGCTGAGGTTTTATTGATAAAGTAACGTCTAGCTATCAACCATAAGTGCAATATGCCATCAATGAATCCTATAAAAGGTATAAATCAAATTCATGGAATTCATAAATGGCTGTATAAATGCTTAACCTGTAAACGTAATCCATAGCTACTTTTATTTCAGGTTGAAAATGTCGATCAATTCCCAGACATTCGATTGTATCAACGATCTGAAGACGTTCGACTACATCACTATCACTGCGGCTATCTTCCATGTCACTAGAAAGTAGAATTTTGATGTCTTCAATAAGTTTTTCCACCCGTTCACGATGTGCAGGTCCCTGATTACGGTGAATTTGGATACAATAACGATGGATCGCATTGAAATTAATGAATGAATGATCAATTTTAACATGTGAGATTGCACAGATTAAAGAGATAAATCCGTTAATTATCAACAAATGTAAGGTATATGTAAATTATGACTCGATTTTTTCAAAATGATCGAACATTTAAATTACGCTAAAGAATAATAAGAAATAGAGATAATTACCCCATCAGAAGACGTTGAGAGAGATTGTATGATATCATCGTCCCAGAGGTTGGAATGATGATTGCCTATGCGTCTTTGTGCATCATCAGCTGCAACGGTACTGCAGCTCATGCTCCTGGTTATTTGCGAGACAGAATTCGTTGGCCTAAACATTCCAATAGTTGAAAATGGTTTACAGAGAGCCGTTAGATCCTCCGTCGATCTGATCAACGATTTGTGCAGGCCCGATCTTGCCGAAACTAACGGCGCTATCAAAACAGGAGCCATTACTACTTGCTTGCTATTGTAACTACTAACTATAGCTCTGTGCTGTTCTTCTTTGCTTTGTCGCCTATTTATAGAGTTCTCCAACTTTTCTGTGAATATTATAATGGGTAAAGAAAACGCCAAAGAAATGGAATATTTCAATTATTTCAACCCATTGGTAATGTTACGTAATTATTGGATTTCGCAAAATAATCAACGAGCCGTAAGATCCTCCGTCGATCTGATCAACGAATTGTGCAGGCCCGATCTCGAAACTAACGAAGCTATCAAAGCACGTCTAGATCAGGCCTGGAATTTCAAATTAGAAGTGCCTGTCAACAGGAAATTTGATGACGGGTACATGTTTGATCAACGAATTGTGCAGGCCCGATCTCGAAACTAACGAAGCTATCAAAGCACGTCTAGATCAGGCCTGAAATTTCAAATTAAAAGTGCCTGTCAACAGGAAATTTGATGACGGGTACATTTGATCAACGAATTGTGCAGGCCCGATCTCGAAACTAACGAAGCTATCAAAGCACGTCTAGATCAGGCCTGGAATTTCAAATTAGAAGTGCCTGTCAATAGGAAATTTGATGACGGGTACATGTTTTAGGCACCTGTCATTTAACGTTTTATGCGAGGTTATAGACTGTCAATTTATTTTGACTAAAAACTATTACCAATTCCTTTCTTAACCAATTCCCAAATCTTCTTTTCTCTTTCCCGAATCCTCTTTTCTCTTTACCGATTATCACGATGGCATGTGGAAGGATTCAAATATAACAGATCACCTGCTGGGCTAGTCTTTGCAGCCGATTATCACCATGGCACGTGGAACCATAGAGAGGTTTCCTAACGGCCATATCATGATCGGGATCCTGGCGTCGAGAGTTTAAATTATGTACAGGGTACGAGTTAAGAGGTCGAGAGTTTAAATTGTGTACAGGGTACGAGTTAAGAGGTCGTGGGTTCGAAATTAAACCGAACAGATAACACAGAATAGAACAGTACCTATCTTTGTAGAGGGCGATCTACAAAGTTACCACAATTACTAACACATCGATAGGTATTAAAATTTCTGACGGTAGATCTAAATGGGTAGACGTCAAATCGACGTTCCAAATAATTTCAAACCTGTCACCCGTGACGGGTTCAACCCAAGGCTACCTGTAAAATACGTTTTAAAATGGTAAAAACGTTCTCTAGGCCGTCAAATTTCAGGCCTGGTCTAGATTAAGGAATGATAGTGTTTGACCATCGTCTTCCTTAACTATGTTGGGTCCTATGATTCTACACTCCTTCATAGGTTGGGAAAGCTCGAAGGCTTCTTTCACATCAAGAAGCACCAGGGGAGGTGAAGGGAGTTGTATAAGGGTTTACTAAAACGTCGTTAACTCTAATTCTTGTCAAAATCGTAATTTGGAGTGCTCATATCTCAATTTCGGCAATGTGAGTAGTTTTAAAATTGGGCAATTAATCTAGAACATGCAATCCTAATTGCTGAAATTACAAAAATGCGAAAATAGCAATTTCAAGCAAAAATTTTAACTGTTTTTTATCCCAAAATCCCCGGAAAAGGGAGTCATACTAACATAAAAATGGGGGTTGGAAAGACGTACTAGACAATTGTTAACTCATCTAGTGCGGCATCTGTGTGGCGAGGATTTAATATGGACAGGGGTATCGGCGGTGGAATCATTGATTACGGCTCGCAAGTTGAAGGTGCCAGTCTCTTCAAATTAAAACCCATCCCCTTCACACAAACAAAGTAGGGATCAAGGCAAGTATTTGTCAGATGGCTCGCACTATAGAAGCGAGTTCGGCTGTGGAGGAGTTATGTTATGAGTTGAATAAGAGGTTGTATGTCTCCTCGTCACGACACGAAGGGTCCTTGAGTGCTGAGGAAGAGATTTCACAGGAGTGTGTTATGATAGTCAGCATCGTGCTAATTGGATTTTTGGAGGAAAACCTTTGCCAATTTCAAAGGGAACCTTGAATATTTAAAAAAAATTCTTAGGGTGGTTCATGAGGGAATGGGAGCCCTCTTACAGAGGATAAAAGGCGTGATGGAGGAAGAAGATTATAATAGCTATAGATTGGCTTGCATGGAGTCAAGGATTGAGGACATTGATGGTAATATGCGGGAGCATATGGCGACTACAGAGGAGCTGATAAAGGACGTGCAGCGCATCCTGCAGCTGATGCAAGGGAGTAATGGCCAAAACTCACTTTCAGAAGGGGTGCGTCCCTTTGATGCCAGCTCGGTCAACCAACCGTTCCTTGGGTCGTTCGAAAAGGCTTGAATGTTTCAGACTGCGATTTCTTTTTGTTGCCTTGGTTACTAAATGTTTTTTTTGTACTCTACTATGTAAAGAATATATAAGAGTCTATACCACTAATCAGATGGTTTTTAGTAGAAAAATAAGAAGAAAATTTCTAGTTCAAATTTGCAAACAGTTGGTAGTTCTATAAAAGAACTCTTGGAAAACTTCTGCATTATGTTACTTCTTTTCTTTTTGAATAATTGACTTTGTAAAGAATTGCTTTGCTCAACATTTTAATACAAACTTTTTCCAATTCCAATTTTAAAAACAAAATTTATAATCTATAATAATTATTAAATTTATTGATAAAATTTATAATAATTGTTAAATTAGTAAAATTGTTAAATTAATAATTAGGATAATCATAATTTATTAATACCATTTGTTATCATCCACAAATGTAAATTGAAAGCTCTTAACCAAAAATCTTCTTTACTATAAACTTTCTTCACACATGTTATAAAGAAACAATGATAAAATTTTAAAAAACATATTTTATAACCATAAATAATCAAATTTTAAAACATATTATAAATCTTTTTCTTCTTTTGTCTAGAAGAGACAAACTAATGGGATTATTGTCAATCACAAACAACTCTATTTTTGAAAGAGACAAATTAGGGTATAGAATGCTCTTTTGAAACCAAAGCAAATAAATAATGGGATTATTGTAAATCACAAACAACTTTATATTGTTGAATAAACAACTTATATGGTTGAAGTGTAACTTTATGAGATAATAAATTAATAATAATCGTTTTTGTAAGAGTAATTTATCCTCTGGTTGAAGTGTAACTTTATGAGATAATAAATTAATAATAATCGTTTTTGTAAGAGTAATTTATCCTCTTATCTCAACTGACAACATTATATACGTTATGTTATTAATAATTATATTGTTAAAATGTACGTAAAGATAATAATTAATTGTCTTTGACAATGTATATATATAATGTTATTAAACCATTATATTGTTCAAATGTACATAAGGACAATAATTGTTTTCATTGACGTTACTACCACTGAATGATCTCTCAATATTAATTATGGATATATAAAGCGTAAGTATCAATTATATTGTTTAAATGTATATAAAAGTAATAATTTTATAATAACTGTAAAGAAAATATTTTAATATATAATTAATTATATTAAATTTAAATATATTTTAATTATTCCCTCTCAAGGTAGGGATATACTTTTTATTTAAAAGTCAAAAGACTTTGATTTTACATGACCCATGCCAATGGAATTCTCTACCGTATGAATTACAATCCTTTCAGTGTCCTGGCCTATGATCTGGAACAAGGAGTTTGGAGTAAGATCCAGGCTCCCATGCGTCGTTTTCCTAGGAGCCATAACTTAGTTGAGTGCCGAGGAAGGTTGGGTATGGTGGCTTCTATTCATAAGAGCAAGCTAAATGTGCCCAAGAAAGTTCAGATTTGGGTTCTCCAGGATTCCAGGATTGGGTGGGTAGAGCTGGAGAGAATGTCGCAGTCCTTGTATGATGAGTTCATGAAAGTCTGTGAGCAACAAACTTTCAGTTGCATCCCGCATGGGAATATCATATTGATAAGTTGCAGCAAAAGCTCATATATGCTTACATATGATATCTATCACAAGGTGTGGAACTGGGTGCCTAAGTTCCGTTTTGTTCACTCTACACAAGGTTTACAAGGTCTTTTAGTAGCTTGAGATATATTTTGAACACCCATATGGTTATAAATTGAGTACAAAATATTCAAAGGTATTTGAGGATCAGAAGGGTTGTGATATACTCTGTTTAAAACAGCGTGGTAGTTCCTGGTCATTTATCCATTCCAGAAGAAAAAATGCATTCTCCTTAGCCAAATGACAAAAAGTAAAAGAAATATCTAGCGGGATTAGCTCTGGAATGTATAATGCACCAAGCTGTACTTTAACGAATGAAACTAAATCTTTACCTGCACTTGTCAAACCCCGTGCATGAGGTATCTACATCACAACTTGGAGGCTTTCCATCTTCCTCAGATTCCAAACCAAAGTACTCCCCATCCTAGATACGACATTTCGAGCGTTTTTCCATGTCCTCTTCCTCCCTTAGTAGCAAAAAAGCTTATCAATGCTAGTGTGTTTTTTGTTGTTTCCCCTCTATAGATCATTTACTTTGATTGGTATTTAATTTAAACTATTAAAATTGGCAGGGTATGTGATCAGCGAGAGGAGGCAGACATTTGAGTCGGGTTATCTGTATTGTTGCTTTCAGAGAATCCAAGTGCAGCCTTTGGCACTTTTCCAATGGTAGAAACAATGTGTTTCAAACATCTGCAGAAGGAATTTCGAGATCTGTGTAAAGTATGAGAGAAATTGCTCTTTTATTTATGCCGATGTTAGCTTTTATTAGAGTAGTTTTCATGGAAATGATTTTCTGATTTGAAAGAGGTATCAAAGAGGGAAAAATGGCAAAGTGTATGTTTAATTTTATGGGAAAATTGGAATGCATTTATTCCACTTAGTTATGAGTGTACCATGGAAGTGCAACTGATGTTGACCTGTAATGCATTTATGCTAATATATAATGTTTATGTACTTGCAGGAACCCATACCAAATGTTGTAGCACGTCCTTCTCCAAATGATATTCTTGAATAACTTAAGTGTTATCCTTTATTTTTCTATTGTGCATGATTTAAGTTTTCATTCTTATTAAAATTTAGCATTAAAATTATTTATGGATATGGTTTGCATGTCCTTCTCCAAATGATATTCTCTGCTAAGAGGGCAGAGTTGTGGCTATAACAATTTTTCCTGTAATAAGCAATTTTCAGTTCTGTTATTTGTTGAGATTTGTGCCCTAAGTAGAATTGATTGGTGTTTATTTTGTTGAGCTGCCTTATGTATTTTGTTGGACAAAAGTGAAATTTATGTTGTTGTAGTTTATATTTCAGAGTAAATGAATGGTTAATTTTTCCATATGAGAACAAAAAGTGGGTTTAATTTCTAGCATAATGAGTACTTTTGTGCCCGCACTGCTTATTTGAAATCTGAAAAAGTATTGTCCTATGCCAAACATCATGAAGAATTTGCAAAATAGTTCTGATGACATTTTCCTTGAACTGATTGTTGGGCTAATGTGAATCTAGTGTCGAACATTGCAAAGACTAGATGACATTTTCCTTTAACTGATTGTTGGGCTAATGTGAATCTAGTGTCGAACATTGCAAAGACTAGATAAATTTTTTTACTTTAAAAATGCATAAGATAAATAGGAAAAATTGCCGATCGAATTATCATGGTAATTTGTTCTAGATAGGTCCAGACTCCATATATCCCTAATCTTACGAACATATTAGATCCTTACACTGAAGTAAAAGGCAGAACCTCAATATTGGATACCAAACATAGTCACGTGGGATCTAATCATGTCGGATAATAACCTTGTTTAAGATAATAGTGAAAACAAAATATTTAGATTTTTTGTTATTCTAAGCATTGATGAGTTCCAATTGTAGTGGGTTTCTATTGAACAGTATGATTGGTATTCTTGTTATGTTAATTCTAGTTTTTCAAGTAATATTCCATTGTGGAGGCATGATAATATGTTATGTTAGCTATTTGGTTCTATTGTGTTATATTTCTTTATTGTATGTATCTACATGGCAGAGGATTTAGAGTGGACGAGCTTGTCACAAGATGTACTATTGTATGTATCTACATGGTAGAGGATTTAGAGTGGACAAGCTTGTCACAAGATCTACTAATCAATAGTTTAGGGCATGTGCATCCATTCTGTTACTATTTCTTCACCCACATAAACCAACATAGTTTGATAGAACCATATGTAGTAATCAAAGAAAAGTTGCAAATAGTTATCATTAGTGTGTGGACTATAGATTGCATAGGAAAATTTCTTTTAAGCTTCTCAAGAAATTAAATTTAAATAATTTGTAAAGTAGTTCTCTATCAAATTAAATTTTTGTTGCTTAGCTAGTTACAAATTACTCTTTATGTGACATACCAGACTCTACGTGTTTGTAATTCATATACCACTAGACTACCAAGTGCTAAATTTATGTTGCTTCAAACATTTGCGAGACAGATTTCGTTGGCCAAAACATTCCAATAGTTGAAAATGGTTTACAGAGAGCCGTAAGATCCTCCGTCGATCTGATCAACGATTTGTGCAGGCCCGATCTCGAAACTAACGGAGCTATCAAAACAGGAGCCATTACTACTTGCTTGCTATTGTAATTATTATAGCTCTGTGCTGTTCTTCTTTGCTTTGTCGCCTATTTATAGAGTTCTCCAACTTTTATGTGAATATTATAATTGGTAAAGAAAACGCCAAACAAATGGAATATTTGAATTATTTCAACCCATTGGTAATATTACGTAATTATTGGATTTCGCAAAATAACCAACGAGCCGTAATATATCCTCCGTTGATCTGATCAACCATTTGTGCAGGCCCGATCTCGAAGCTAACGAAGCTATCAAAGCACGTCTAGATTAAGGAATGATAGTGTTTGACAATCGTCTTCCTTAACTATGTTGGATCCCATGATTCTACACTCCTTCATATGTTGGGAAGCTCTAAGGCTTCTTTCACATCAAGAAGCGTTAGGGGAGGCGAAGGGAGTTGTATAAGGGCTAACTAAAATGTCATCAACTCGTCGGAATACGACAGAGTCATTCTTGTCAAAATCGCAATTTGGAGTGCTCATATCTCAATTTGGTCGATGTGGGTAGTTTTAAAATTGGGTAATTAGTCTAGAACATGCAATCCTAATTGCTGAAATTACAAAAAAGCGAAAATAGCAATTTCCAGCAAAAAATTTAACCGGTTTTTATCCCAAAATCGCCGGAAAAGGGGGTCATTTTGGTTGTCTTGGATGCTTTTCCAAACCCGACTAACATAAAAATGGGGGTTGGAAAGACGTACTAGAAAATTGTTAACTCGTTAGTGCGGCATTCGCTTCGTGAGGATTTAATATGGACAGGGGTATCAGCAGTGGAATCGTTGATTACGGCTCGCAAGTCGAAGGTGCTAGTCTCTTCAAATTAAAACCCATCCCCTTCACACAAACGAAGTAGGGATTAAGGCAAGTATTTGTCAGATGGCTCTCACTATAGAAGCGAGTCTGGCTGTGGAGGAGTTATGTTATGAGCTGAATCAGAGGTTGTATGTCTCCTCGTCACGACACGAAAGAAGTTGCTTCTAGTCCTTAAGTGCCGAGGAAGAGATTTCACAGGAGTGTGTTATGGTAGTCAGCATCGTGCTAATTGGATTTTTGGAGGGAAACCTTTGCCAATTTCAAAGGGAACCTTGAATATTTAAAAAAATTCTTAGGGTGGTTCATGAGGGAATGGGAGCCCTCTTACAGAGGATAAAAGATGTGATAGAGGAAGAAGATTATAATAGCTATAGATTGGCTTGCACGGAGTTAAGGATTGAGGACATTGACGGTAATATGCGGGAGCATATGGCGACTACAGAGGAGCTCAAAAAGGACGTGCAGCACATCCTGCAACTGATGCAAGGGAGTAATGGCCAAAACTCACTTTCAGAAGGGGTACGTCCCTTTGATGCCAGCTCGGTCAACCAACCGTTCCTTGGGTCGTTCGGACAGGCTTGAATGTTTCAGAATGCGATCTCTTTTTGTTTCCTTGGTTATTAACCGTTTTTTTGTACTCTACTATGTAAAGAATATATATAAGAGTCTATACCACTAATCGGACGATTTTTAATAGAAGAACAAGAAGAAAATTTCTAGTTCAAATTTGCAAATAGTTGGTAGTTCTATAGAAGAACTCTTGGAAAACTTCTGCATTATGTTACCTCTTTTTTTTTTGAATAATGGACTTGTAAAGGATTGCTATGCTCAACATTTTAATACAAACTTTTTCAATTCCAATTTTAAAAACAAAATCTATAATCTATAATAGTTGTTAAATTTATTGGTACAATTTATAATAATTGTTAAATTAGTAAAATTGTTAAATTAATAATGAAGATAATCATAATTTATTAATACCATTTGTTATCATCCACAAATGTAAATTGAAAGCTCTTAACCAAAAATCTTCTTTACTATCAACTTTCTTCACACATGTTATAAAGAAACAATGATAAAATTTTAAAAAGCATATTTTATAACCATAAATAACCAAATTTTAAAACATATTATATATCTTTTTCTTCTTTTGTCTAGAAGAGACAAACTAATGGGATTATTGTAAATCACAAACAACCCTATTTTCGAAAGAGACAAATTCGGGTATAGAATGTTCTTTTGAAACCAAAGCAAATAAATAATGGGATTATTGTAAATCACAAACAACTTTATATTGTTGAATAAACAACTTATATGATTGAACTATGACTTTATGAGATAATAAATTAATAATAATTGTTTTTGTAAGAGTAATTTATCCTCTACATTATCTCAACCATATTGACAACATTATATACATCATGTTATTAATAATTATATTGTTAAAATGTACGTAAAGATAATAATTATTTGTCTTTGACAATGTATATACATAATGTTATTAAACAATTATATTGTTCATTATCTCAACCATATTGACAACATTATATACATAATGTTATTAATAATTATATTGTTAAAATGTACGTAAGATAATAATTATTTATGTTTGACAATGTATATACATAATGTTATTAAACAATTATATTGTTTAAATGTATATAAAAGTAATAATTTTATAATAACTATGAAGAAAATAGTTTGATATGTAATTAATTATATTAAATTTAAATATATTTTAATTATTTCTTTCAAAGGTAGGGATATACTTTTTAAGAATTAATGTAAAATCAAAGTCTTTTGATTTTAAATTAAAAGACTTTGATGGTGTTTATTGTAAATTTTGTAATGTTTGCCAAAAAAAATAGTTATTAAATTGAATTTTTGAAAATTCAAAAATATATTTTCCATCTTAAAAAAAACAAAAATCATTTTTTTTAATTGGTGGAGTACTATTTGGGTTTGACATAAATCCCTGGAGGATGATTTTCATTTTTGGATGGGTGTGTGCAAGAAGATGAGGGTCACTTTAGATGCAATGCTACTTTTTTCAAATCTCGTTCCTGATACCTAAAACATAATGCGTTTCTGATATTTACCACCTGCCATGGTAAGACCCGAGCCTAACATGTCATTGGACATGTAGGCTAGGTAACCATAACGCGTACGCATTTTGTAGTTAGAAAACGCGTACGTGTTATGTAGTTAAAAATCGCGTACGCGATATGTAAAACTAAAAATGAATTTAAAAACACAGTCCCGACGATTGCCGACCACCCGCGACACTCACGCATCAGAAACGCGAATAGAGGCGAAATTGACCCTGGACGAGGACGGTTTGTGGCCCACTCAACTATCCGTGTTGCTCGATTTAGCTGGAGGGGAGATAAATTCACCGGTGCATTCTCATCTAGTCAGGTAATTCATTCACCCATACCATTTTTTTGTGATTTTTTAATCCAAATTACTATTTTTTTATTGTTTAACCTAGTTTTGTAATATTGATAAAATTGGGAATAACCTAATTTCTAATTAAATTCACACCTCAAAATGAAACCCTTTTCAAAAACTCAAAACTTCATAATCAAACCAAAAATTGAAAAAAATAAAACTCCCCCCTTTCTACAATGTATTCATCTAAGTCACCCGACACGAGGACACGGGACACGAGTGTACCCACCAGGCTTCAAATTTGAAGCCTTCAGGCCACTTCAAATTTTACCCACACGTCATAGAAGGCCACTTCAAATTTTACCATGCAAAAAAAATTTAATTTCATGGTAAGCCCTTCAATAATTAAATTAACCACTACTGTTTAAAATTGCAACAGAAGGGTAGCTTCAAATTTCACCCATCAACAATTTTTAGTGGGAAATTGGGAATGGGGCTACTAGCTAGGTGACTTGGGAGTGGGACTCGGTTACTCTCCAATATCCACGTGTTCGATCATCCATGGATCATGGACCATTGGGCCTCTAATAATATCATTGAGCAACTTACGTGGACGGGCTTACACTGAGTAGCCCATGGCTTGAACGCTTCGAAGTTCTCGTGTTTGTAGCGAGTGCTTACGTGTTTAACACATTTAATGGCATCAACAAAATTATTAAACCTGGAAGGTGGCTCATACGTGTTGTTGCTAGCGGGCTTACCAAGTTACAAGTTATCACATACCAATTCGTGAATGCTGACTCCGTGAGTTAATTGAGTATTCAATGTATAATATATTATGTTAATGTGCCCCCGCGAATTCGGCATTTTAGACAAAATCCACAATCCATAAACTTCTTGTAATGTTGCAGGTTGTTGCTCCTGCCCGTGGCCCCTACCTATAGACCTGTGTTTTCTTTGTTGTATCAAGTTAATCCTACCATCTACGGCTCCCAGCCTCACACCCTGTGTTTTCTTTGTTGTATCAAGTCAATCCTGCAGCTCCCGAGTTCCACCTTTTGTTTTCTTTGTTGTATCAAGTCAATGCTGGAATTCCATGCTTCCATGGCTCCGACCATCAATATATAATATTGCATGAATAGAAACAAGCTTTTTCTTATACCCCTATTCCACTGTGGTTGAGCTACTTCCAAGTTCCACCTACCCTATCTCCTCCAGTCCTCCAAGATAGTTTGCGGAGCGAAGCTGGCAATGCCACCCCGCCATAAACATATTTAAAGAAATTCGTTTTCTTTGAGGAGCTCAACTTCAAGGCTGACTAGATTTTTGACATCCTATGAATTTATAGGTCTGCTATATCCACTGAAAAATAAAGCCTCTCAACTTTACTACGTTAGTAAACATTGAAATTTTGATGTACTATTACATTTTCAAATGAAAAGAATAACTTATTATTAATAAAAAAATCAAATCATATTAATATATTAATGAATTTGAATTTAGCTTCCCAATATTAAAATAAATTATACATTTTAAATGATCCACAACCAAATATTATCCTGAGAAGGAAATGGAAAAAAAGGAATTTCCTCAACACAACATGCTATTTCCTTATGATGATGCTTTTACGTTTATGATTACCAACCTTGGAATCAGGTTTGGTTATCCGAAGGTGTAATATCTTCTAAGCTAAGTCAATAGGTAGGGATGTTGGTATTGATATAATTATGACAAAGTTTTATAAAGGATTAGGAACAATTCCATTGGCTTGTAGATGACATATTTATGGATAAAAAGCTTGTTGTTATGAGATAATGACATCATGCCTCAAAAACATGTCCCATACAATCTAATGTTAATGGGCGCTCTACATAGAAATTGGAATGTCAACATTTGTGAGTACAATAAATCTGTGGATGATTTTGGCCTACTACAACTTTAATATATTGAGTGGATTGATAACCTTCACAATTATATAAGAGATTGTAGCTATGACTAGGAGGAGAGTTAACAATGCAACAAAATCAAGTAATCGAATTTTGTGCATAAAATGAACATAAGACTCCCACCAAATTTCACTGAATCTACGTCTTAACAAAAGAACTCATCGTTTCACGGGATTCCACCCCATCAATCCTTTTAACAGTAATGGCCATAACAGTTGCTACAACCCTAGCGCGAGAAAAATCAATCGAGCTACGCATGACAATACTTGAAACCAGACTTTTTGAACTCCCTATTACGTCATAGGAATCAATACTACTTTCTCCACAACATGTGGCACCCTCAATATCTTCCATCACCGCAATTTACATTTGATAAAAAACTTGTTTCCAAATAGTAATTACCCCATTCTTTGCTCTAAAAAGGCCTCGGTTAACCTAGAATCCAATCCATGCAACATGAACACATCCATATATACACATAGAATAAATATTAATAAATTTCTCATAGCCCTTCAATAGTGTTCAATATCTCATAGCCCTTCATAGTGAAATGGGACCCCACCCTTCAAATTTGATCCCTGGTCCCCACTAGACACGGTGACCCCCGAAATTATGACACGTAGGACACGGTGACCCCCGGAATTAATATATTTTTAAAATATATTAAAATTTAAAAATATAGACATATAGATCATCCAATAAAATTTAACATTTACAATTACAAATATTCAATAGAAATTACATTTACAATTACAAATATGAAATATTCAATAGAAATTAGATCATTCACAAATCACAACACATTTGTCATTCACAATCACAAAACACAATGAGACATTGAGACACATAGATGCAAACTCATCACTGCCCTGATCCTCCTCCTCCATGCCTGAATCAACAAACTCATCACTGCCTTGATCCTCCTCCTCCTCCTCTCTGCCAATCTGACTAACTTACTTTTTAATTGTCAAATGTTTAATTTTAAGTTTTAAATGTATGTAAGTGAATGCCATTAAATTGCTTATGTGAGTTTGATTTAATACATGTTCAATTTTGAAGAGACGTCATTATATACCATGTATATGTTTCTAATGATTTTTGTATTAATGTATTTATTGCAGTTGCGGCTATGGATACCAATGCCGAAATATTGATTGAGCTTGCCCAATTGAGGGGCATAAGTGCAGCTTTTAGTGGTGGCGACAGGATTCGCTGTTCACTTGCATCAACCTTGGATGCAATTGTGGACACCATTTCACAATCTACAAATGTCCTATATGATATTACATCTTACAGAGAAAGAAAAAGACAACAATATGCTGATGGACTAGATTACAATGCAGTAAAAAAGTTGAAAATATCCAAAGAGCTTATATTTGCATTGTTTAGGGACCCTCGGACGGGGGAAATCCCAAATGCAAGTAGGCCGCATATCTCTATTGAGTGGTGCACGTTTCAACCATTTGTTGATAATTGGATGGACAAATGGTACATGGTTTTTGATATGCCACCACACAACAACAGGGAAATTCCCTTATATTTCCTTCGAAAGATGTACGCAGAGTTCGTGTTGCATAAACACGTTAACTATTTTGACATCTTACAGTTTCAGGGGATCGGTGGGGGGATGCCCCAAAACCGACCCAATGCTAGGCTTCGAGACCAGGATCGCCCTATCCCTGCACCTCGCAGGCAATTTCCTGGGCCAGATGTCCCACCAGCACATCGCATTATTCCGCAGACACGGGATGCATTTTTGAGTTTGGCACGGGCGGTTGTTCGCCATGGCAGGATGGTTCAACATATGGGTGAGGAAGGGACATCTGTCCCTGGTGTGGTACATACACCAGCTCGTCACCATGCAGGACCATCAGCTAGTGCAAGACCATCAGGACCATCCACTAGTGCAGGACCATCAGGACCATCCACTAGTGCAGGACCATCGACTATTCCCCATTTTAGTACTGATCCTCACGAGTGCACATCATGTGGTCGTCCCTGCTATGGTATTGCCTCAGATGTTTCCTTAAGTGGGTTTTTGAGAGAGGTATGTTGATGGTTAATTGTAATAAATTCTTCATTTATTTTCGTTTTTGTACACATATATATAGTTTGAGCTAATATATTATGTTTGTGAACTTGCAGTTGATGCTTTATGCCGGCAGTGACGCCCCAGAGCCGGATGTTCCAGACTCTACAGGGGGGCATGATGCTACCCATTCGGTAGGCCCATCTTATATACCACCTATTGTCGTATCTCACACCGAGGTAAACATTTTAAAATTTCAGTTTTTTAATACTTGTTAATTTGTTAATTTCCACATACTTTACATTTTAGTTCATTAATGCTATCTACGGTCTAATATTTACAATTATTAAACTTGCAGATGGCAGATCCTTCACTGGGGCAAGGTAATGTGGAGGTAGTACCCATGGTCATACCGTCCCCTGAAACGTCTGGGCTCTAGGTAAACAATTAAAAATGACATTTTTTAAATACATGTTTGTTTGTTGAATCATGCATGTCTAACTACATGAACACTTGCTGACTGTAGGCCCATTGCCTGGATTTGTATCTCCCTCCAGGCCATTCGTGAACAAGGGTCGTGTGTATGTGAGGCGTTCTACTCCTAGAAAGACTCCAGCTGCCCACGACCATGGGATTGCTCACACCACGGTAATGTATATCCTTCGATGATATTTGTTGTTTAACTTGAAATCCAGTGCATAAATCGTTTTTGTTAATGTTTGAATTGCATGTTTACTGCATTAGGAACTCGAGTTGTCTACTGAGAACCTCGCATCGATGGTTGATGCAGCAGTTAGTGCCGCATCTGCAGTGGCGACTGATCACACACAGGTATGTAACTATTTCAACATTATCTTTACATAGTTTATTATTATTGGACCTATTGTTTATTCATGCATTTCTAACTATTTCAACATTTTTTCATTGTAGCCACCACCAGCAGGAGCAGTGCCTGGCCCCCCTGGTTCGACCATCCTGGATGTTCAATCGACGGCTCCATCTGCTACACAAGCAACGCAATCTCCTTTGTCAGTTGAGGTGAGATGTCCTTCAGTGACCAAATGTTTCATGCACTTTCCATGCACCAGTTGATAATTGTTGAGCTAATGTATTAGTGTACATAGTTAGTTGAATTTAACAATTGATATTTAATTTGCAGGATCCAGGGATGCACATTGATCCTAGGGATGTGCCTAGAGGATCAACGTCGGGAAAGAACAAGAGAAAGCTTGAGTTTTGATAGTTTTGGATAGTTTTGGACACATGTGAAAGAACAAGAGAAAGCTTGAGTTTTGATAGTTTTGGATAGTTTTGGACACATGTGCTTTTGGATACTTTTGTATATATATGTACTTTTTGATACATTCAGTTTTGGAGACATGTACATTGACTTTATTGTGCATGTACTTTTGGAGACATGTACATTGACTTCATTGGATACATGTACTTTTCGATACTTTTGGATATACATGTACTTTTGGAGACATGCACTTTTGGAGACTTTTGGATATACATGTACTTTTGGAGACATACACTTTTGGATACTTTTGGATATATATGTACTTTTGGATACATGTACTTGTGTCAATCTAATGTGTTGATTTGTGTGGATTATCTATTACTCATGAATGCACTATGTCAAAAGAACAAACTATTATATTCAAAGGTTTCAACGAATTCACTACATGCATGCACTAATTGGTATCTAATTAAAATTTGTGATTTTGGATGATCATTACAAGTTATGTCAAAGTTCTTGCTCGTGTAATTTAATCAAACTAAATGCAATACAATGTTTTCAAGGTTTCAACAAACTCACTCATGCACACCCATTGCCATCAACTACCAATGAAAGTCTAACATTATGAGGTTCTTCTTTAAAAATGGGTAATATTTCCTTGATAATCGTAAATTGAGAACCATTTGTAGCCACTCATATAATACCATCTTCACTTATCTTTGTACATGATAATCCATATAATGTGCTATGTTTTTTAACCTAAACAATCATCAAAAACCTAGAATTATAGGGATATGACAAAGAACCTTATGGGGCACCTTATATATTAACCTTGTGTATACATTAGGATCTTTGTCATACCATTGTTTGAAATGTCATTCAATACCTTCAATTTTATCAACATCAAATTAGTAGACAAAATGACTCATCTTTGATCTCTTGTATAGGCCTTTGTGTGCCTTATCAATAAGATGTACATCATGAATATTATCATAGGTCTCATACATAGGTGCATCCTCATCCATGCAAACAAAGGTGTCATGGATCAACCTATTATCCCTTTATTCTCAATAATATTAGTATCATTATCTTCCATAGGATCAAATTCAACTCCATCACCCCCATTATTGCTACTCTAAATTGCAGCCTTAGGAGTTTTGATCATGTGTTTTTGTCTCTTTAGGAGTTTTGAAATATTATACTCTTTCCAAAATAATATGGAAGTTCAAATATTTAAAAGTGGCTTAAATTATAAAATGGGCGAAAATTCACCAAGTGTCCCTGAACAACATTTTCATGTGACTTGCAACTTGACATAACTCGGAAACCAGACGTCGGACCGACGAACCGTCGACTCCGTTGGTCTCCTGGCGTGCGATTACCTCTAGGGGTCCCTCTCCCTCGTCTCCCCATGGCCCAGTGGCTTCATTGTGCATTCATTTCGTAAACTAGGGTTTTGCTCAGTGTAATTGCATGCAATCTCGCATTGGTGGGTCAACTCTGCAAAAACCTCCCCCGAGCCAGTGTTGGTAGTGTTCCCACGTCGGCATTGCCCACACACACTTGCGAGAGTCAACGGCACGCAATCTTCCTACTCCGTTTTCTTTTTGGCTCCCGGACGGAAATTCACTAAGTGTCCCTGAACGACATTTTCATGCGACTTGCAACTCGACATAACTCGGAAACCGGATGTCGGACCGACGAACCGTCGAATCCGTTGGTCTCCTGGCGTGCGATTACCTCTAGGGGGCCCTCTCCCTCGTCTCCCCATTTCCCAGTGGCTTCATTGTGCATTCATTTCGTAAACTAGGGTTTTGCTCAGTGTAATTGCATGCAATCTCGCATTGGTGGGTCAACTCTGCAAAAACCTCTCCCGAGCCAGTGTTGGTAGTGTTCCCACATCGGCATTGCCCACACACACTTGCAGGAGTCAACGGCACGCAATCTTCCTGCTCCGTTTTCTTTTTGGCTCCCAGACGGAAATTCACCAAGTGTCCCCGAACGACATTTTCATGCGACTTGCAACTCGACATAACTCGGAAACCGGACGTCGGACCGACGAACCGTCGACTCCGTTGGTCTCCTGGCGTGCGATTACCTCTAGGGGGCCCTCTCCCTCGTCTCCCCATGGCCCAGTGGCTTCATTGTGCATTCATTTCGTAAACTAGGGTTTTGCTCAGTGTAATTGCATGCAATCTCGCATTGGTGGGTTAAACTTGCTCACCTTGCAAACATCATCCATCAAACAGAAATGTGATGGAGTTGAAATCAATGGATTTCTTGTCACAATAGGCATTCATAAGTTTGCGTAATTGAATACTCCTCTTAATCCCTAAAAAATACTTCATTCCCATCCTGCAGATCCCAAACAATGTCAAAGGTAAGAAGGATTTCCATATAATCCAAATATATGTTTTTTTTCAAATATATTTTACATGGAAACATAGCAAAATGGAATCTAATATTTCGTTTGCATTGGGAAGAAAATATTGGCAAGGCCAACATTGGCTTCCTTTTGGATTAATATCTCCATTTATAATTCCATAGATTTATACAGTTGTCTTAATCCTAACTGTATACATTACATGAGAATAAACACCATCAATCTCATTTTTGAGACTTGGTTGTCATGTTAATGCAAATGTAAATGTAAAGGTTTCCTTTACAGGACTTTTGAAACTAAGTGTGGGAAAGGGGATCATGATCGAGATGTTGTGTGCATAAAAATTACATTCTGCAGGTAAAAATGGAAGTTTACGAGAAATTCTCTCATTAGTTACACAAAATCTATTGTTGAATGGTGTTCTTCAATAATTGTAGATGGAACAAGAAGACGAGAAGAGGACTCAATAAGGAAAGGACATGTGCAAAGATATTTTTGGGAGGTGGTTGATGTAGATCAATCACATAGAATAATGCATGGAATTTGTGGATTTCATTTAGTTTGAAACTCAAACAATGTTATAGTAGAAATATGGACAAGAAAATTCTATCACTCCCCATTATTCTAGGTATAAATATTGAATTATCCTAGTTGGATGAGGACTAATCAACCATTTCACCACATTATGATCATGTCTCAAATCTTGTACAACCAAGTTTAGGGAATATGAGATTAAATCTTATCAACTAGCATGAATACATTACATTTTGTCTATTTAGTGGACTCACACGTTGGAACTGATGTTTTTTAAAATGAACATATATGCAATGGTTTCCCTGAAAGATAATGAATGGGGCACTCACTATTTGTTGGCATGTTCCTTAAAGGCGAACCAAACCCTTATGTCTCACTAATAGATGACAATGGTGATCAACTTGTAATCAATTTGATGGTTATTAAAGGATAATATCTAACACTAGATGACCAAACATGGAAGAAGGTTGGTTATGTATTTCAAGATTAGACTAGGTGAATCTATATACCACTTTACAAACTTAGTTTTCGATACAAACCTCAAACTACAAACAATGCCAAGGAAGAACCCATCAAAGTTATGATACTTCAAGCCTCATTGTGAACATGAAAAGTTAATGGAGATCATTAGTAATAGACATGATCCAAATGGTCTACTTAAATGACCATAGGTAAGTAGATAAGTAAGATTGCCTAACATGGTCACTCTTGTGTTATATTCCAAGGTATATGGGTTGTTTGTTATTTTTGTTAATTTTTCAATTCATTTATGTAGATTACTCATATTAAATTGTTCATAATGAATTAGTCTAATAATAGTGTCCTTGTATGTGTCCAGATTATCCAAAGAATCATAAGCACATGAAATCCCATCAATAAGAACAATGGTCTTTTTCAACACCACCAAAGAAAAAATCAGAAAAATGAAATGACCTACTTCAAAAATTATTTTATTACTTATTGTGCATGGTCCATCAAACAAAAGGTAAACAAACACAATTATATGGCCTACAATGTAGTTCTTTTGATGCTCTATTTCACAAGGTTTTAACAAACACACTTGTTGTGATCCTCATTAAAGTCTACAATTTCTTTCAATGAATGTGCCAAATTGACCTAACAACATAGGAAATTGAAAACCACATCCATTGAAAGGAATAATTCAGTTTTTTTTGTCATGAATTAATTTACTATCATGGATTTATGGCTACCGGCAGTGTTCCCACGTCAGCATTGCCCACACACACTGGCAGGAGCCAAGGGCACGCAATCTTCCTGCTTCGTTTGCTTTTTGGCTCCCGGACGGAAATTCACCAAGTGTCCCTGAACGGCATTTTCATGCGACTTGCAACTCGACATAACTCGGAAACCGGACGTCGGTTCGACGAACCGTCGACTCCATTGGTCTCCTGGTGTGCGATTACCTCTAGGGGGCCCTCTCCCTCGTCTCCCCATGGCCCAGTGGCTTCATTGTGCATTCATTTCGTAAACTAGGGTTTTGCTCAGTGTGGGAGTGTGCAATTTTTGCACACAAGGGTCAACTTTGGAAAATCATCCACCGGGAAAGTATGGCTAGTGTTCCTAGCCCGAACCTGTCTAGACACACTTGCAAGACTCCCCGGAACTCGGTTTTGTTGCATGGTTGGAGTTCTATGCCCCCGGTAGGTATCCAGCAGGTGTCCCTGAAGGCCTTCTGGTAGTGAGACGGGACGAGCCATAGAATGAAGACCGTGGCTCGGATCGACGAACCGTCGACTCCGTTGGATTCAGCACACCGGGATAGTGCTAGTGGTGCCCCTCCCCTCCTACCCGGTGGCCCATGTGTCACCTTGCAGGTCCATCTTGGAAACTAGGGTTTTGCTCAGTGTGGGAGTGTGCAATTTTTGCACACGGGGGTCAACTTTGGAAAATCATCCACCGGGCAAGTATGGCTAGTGTTCCTAGCCTGAACCTGTCTAGACACACCTGCAGGTCTCCCCGGAACCCGGTTTTGTTGCATGGTTGGAGTTCTATGCCCCCGGTAGGTATCCAGCAGGTGTCCCTGAAGGCCTTCTAGTAGTGAGACGGGACGAGCCATAGAATGAAGACCGTGGCTCGGATCGACGAACCGTCGACTCCGTTGGATTCAGCACACTGGGATAGTGCCAGGGGTGCCCCTCCCCTCCTACCCGGTGGCCCATGTGTCACCTTGCAGGTCCATCTTAGAAACTAGGGTTTTGCTCAGTGTGGGAGTGTGCAATTTTTGCACACGGGGGTCAACTTTGGAAAAGCATCCACCGGGCAAGTATGGCTGGTGTTCCTAGCCCGAACCTGTCTAGACACACCTGCAGGTCTCCCCAGAACCTGGTTTTGTTGCATGGTTGGAGTTATATGCCCCCGGTAGGTATCCAGCAGGTGTCCCTGAAGGCCTTCTGGTAGTGAGACGGGACGAGCCATAGAATGAAGACCGTGGCTCGGATCGACGAACCGTCGACTCTGTTGGATTCAGCATACCGGGATAGTGCCAGGGGTGCCCCTCCCCTCCTACCTGGTGGCCCATGTGTCACCTTGCAGGTCCATCTTGGAAACTAGGGTTTTGCTCAGTGTGGGAGTGTGCAATTTTTGCACACGGGGGTCAACTTTGGAAAATCATCCACCGGGCGGGTATGGCTAGTGTTCCTAACCCGAACCTGCCTAGACACTTTGGAAACTAGGGTTTTGCAGGTCCATGATGATGATGATGGTGATGATGATGAAGATGTTGATGATGATGGCTTGGTCTAAGATGGTGCTCTCAACTAGCTAATTCATTATGAAATATTTAACAAGACATGAATTAAATTTAATATAAGTGTATTGTTTAATATAGTGAGCATGAATTGAATTAATTTTGTTGGGTGAAGCCAATAACCAACATGATGAACATAATATAATTTTAGGGTTTACTGATCATATGTAAAAAATGGCATATTCATAAACTTGACATACAAGAGAACTTTTGGCATATTTATAAACAACGTAAACGTAAATTTGGCATATCAAGAACGCAAAATTGACATATTCATATGAAACATACATGTGAAAATTGAGCATATATCAATATTCAATTACAAATAGTATAAATAGTATAGTATTAAAAGTATGTAACGTACCTCATCATGCTAGATCCCACCTATTATCATACAACCAAGCCCTCCGGATCATCTCTTATACTGATGGTCTCCATTAGTCTCTCGTGCTCTGTATTCGGTAAGAAATAGCGTACCTTTGATGTATTTCGACTAGGCATTGTTCGTACCTGAAGGTTTGTGCCAATGATTAAGTTGGTAAAGTGATACACACTTGCACCTGGTTTGTAATCCCTGTAAACATATCCACCCTTCTTTCTTCCATTGCTGTCCCGTGTCAAGTATTCACCTTTAACAACCATAGACCCAGTTGTAAAGTGGTTGTTTTCATCGTCAGTCATGGACACAATGAGGGTTTGCTTTCCATCTATACAGCGTGCCAACCAGTATTCATCACCCCATTCAATATCTTTTGAGGCAACCACTGCGTATATGTGCCCTGCATTATATGATTGTAGGTATATGATCAAAATATTTTTTGTGCGATACAAGGCCATTAATGTGCATTTGAAGACTACGTAAACAAACAAAAAATGTTAAGGAAATGCATCATACCGGGTTGTACAAGGTCTGAGACATGATCAAAATCTGCAGAAATAGATGATTGGTCTTCTTCCAACGGAGTTAACTCAACAATTGCACGCTGATCAAGTGGAAGTGATATGCGATTCCATCCATCAACCCAATCCAATGATTCACACCCATCCCAGTCACCATCACAACAAGGCGGGCAAAAACAAGCGAGTTTTCTGGTCCAAATTTCAAATACTGGGTTATCAGAACTTCAAACCGAATGAAAGCCACGAGTCCCAGGCACAGTCTTGCATTCCCATGCATGTGAACGATCTATGTCTACCACCTCCCAAAAAAATCTCTCCACATGTCTCTTTCTTGTGGATTCTACTCGCATAGTTGATTCCTCTCCCATTACTGACGTGCACCACCTGACTATAGATTGAGCATTTAGAATAGTAGATTCTGTAGATACTTTCAATTCCTCTCTTCGTAGGGCTGTTTTGACACATGCTCCGGCTCCATCATGCTCTCCTTTACCATGCCCAGTCTCAAAATAGTTCCACATATGTGGCACTTTGTAGTTTTTATGCAATGAACACAACCACTGAAATATGCGTGCATTTTTGAACTGACCAGCACACCCATCAGACCAAATCCAGTGTCGGTCCATCTATATGTTCCTTCCCTTCAAGTGATCATAGAACATGATGAAGCAATGACGTACATAGTGGAAGTCGTGGCACCTATCATCACTTATGTAGAAGTGATATTCCTTCAGAATTTCTCTTTGCTCTTCAGTGCTATTTGGGCCATGCCTATATGTGATATGGACCATCAAGGAAACCTGCTCAGAGTGATAATACTGACTTTGGATCTCATTTTGAGGTTGTAGAGTGTAGTTCTCGACAAAATCAACAATTGAAAGTATAGTACCAAGGGGAAATGTATCTCTGCATATTCTAAACTTCTCATCCTGCCATCGTGCCACGTGGACATGCTGAACATATTGATGTGTCTTTTCAATAAATTCCTTGATGAAGTCACTAACTTGTACCTAGTGACACAAAATGATCTCAATGTCAGTTTTTTGTTGTAAGTAAGGATTGAAATGTAACCGTTACAACATAATTTTATAGATATAAATGCATACCTGAGATGTCACCAATTGTATTTTTTTGCTTTCTTTCCCTGGGACTATTTCATAGTTGATATATTTGAAACTTTTCATGTCTGTAACCATTTTCCCAAATTCACTGTCTCCATTCTCGTGCATACATTGGCTCAATAATGCCATTCCAACACAGTTGGAGCATGTTCCATCCAAACAAGATTTTGCATAGTATGTTTGCCCCTCGGGCCTATTGCACATGATGCTATGAATGAATTCTCTTGATGAAGTCGGTGGTATTGTCATGGAGCAATCCTGCACAATGTTAGTATGCAACACATGACGAATGTACAAAAATGTTTCATAGTAATATTCATATTCTACATGGTATCTACAACAACAAGTGTTACGAAGAGTATTTATTCTAACATACCATGGCTTACATTTCTCAAAAGATCGTTGCCCCAAGTTCAATTGTCTATGCTCAATCTTAAATTTCTCGTAAAGCTCTATCTGTGTTATATCAAGAAGATGCTTAGTATGTGGTTCACGATCCTTTGAACCCCTTCTTAGTTTTAGTACATCCTTTCGGTTTGAAGAAGGCCTTGTGTGATCATGCCAAAAACTGTGCACTAGTCCCTTTACTGCATCAACTAGCTTCATGTCACGACGTGGCAACCGACCAACAAAGGCCCAAAAATCTGTCTGATCGGTTGTGTCAAGATGTTCTCTTCTAATAGAATACCTACGGAGGGTTTTTACATTCAAATTAACTAGTTCGGATGTAGGCCTGAGAATACGAAGGGCCCTGGTGTTCTTATCTGCAATTGATTGTGACAACACACGACGAGCAGCATTGCGGTCCTTTGAATGTGTGTTCTTACCAATTTTACCAAATGCATCTACTAGGCTTTTAACTATATGAGAACTTGGTTCAGAATTCTTTATCATCTTTATTCCTAACTTTTTCCTAACAACATTCATGCTCCTAGATTTTAACAATGATAAAAATAATCTACATTTATCTCCATCACATTTAGAAACAAAATATTTATCAAGTATCTGTTGAGTTTGATAAGCAATACTATGTTTAGATAGCGTACCTTCAATGGAATTCATAATTCTTTCATCAACTTGTATACGCTTCGGAGTTCTTCGACGTGTGCTTGCTAATGGAGGTAAGGGGGTTGGAATTGTACCATGTAGCGCATCACCAAGACGTTCTGGCATTTCAGTAGTAGCTTGGTGTCCTTCATTCTCTTCCTGGTAGTTGGATGGTGGAAGTCCAACATCCTCATCCATGGTCTGTGGAAGTCCAACATCCTCATCGATGGTGTGGATAACATTCTCTTCTTCAACAGTAGGCAAAATGTCCAACGCCTCTCTGACTTCATCGCTTGTATAACCACATCCGGATAGCAAATTGGGTGTTTCTTCGTGAGCTTCATCTTGAGATGGTAACTTATCACTTTGACTTGAAGTGGGAATTGAAACATCCCCTAATGAGCACCTACGTTTTGCTTCTTGATTACTTCCATGGGGTGCTTGTTCAACAACTATTGTGGAAATTGAAGGTCCCTCTTGTCGTGGATTAATAGGATGAACCATGGTATCCTCTACAATTGGATTTGGATTAGTTTCCAAAGAAAGCCTCTGATTCATCATGTATATTCTTTTCTTTTCTTTCTCTTCTTCAATGACTTCTTGAGATCTCTTCTTCCTTGTTGATTTGTTTACTCGGTTACGTGCATTCCCCATCACCACAATGATCAATTCAATATAGTTTGTTTTTGTTGCTCCTCAATTACAAGCTCTTCAATAATAAGCAAATGGAAGTTCTTCCTTGTTGGTCTTGAAGCTTGATATCTTATCTTGTGTGCTCCTCAAATATAGGCAAAATGAATCTTTCAAAGGCCTTATCTTTGGTGTTCTTCAATTGGAGATTCTTCAAGCTTGCTAATTATTTTCTTCAAATATGGCCATATAACCCAACACCACAGTGAGCAACCATGAAAGATGTCCTCAATGCTGCACCTGCATAAAAAAAAATGATGGAGTTGGTGTAGAATGTGAAAATTTTCAGACACGGGCTCGTGCTGTTCGAAAAATCGCGGGATTGTTGCTTTCGTTCGGACAGAGTGAAGTTGCTCTCGGACAGCAACAGTCCATTATTTCTGGAGTTCCAAAACGCGTACGCGTTATATAAATACAAAACGCGTGCGCGATATGTAGTGAAAAAACGCGAACGCGATATAGTCAAGCACAATAAATAGGTTAGGTGCACGGCTAGGGCAACGAACAAAATCAAAGAAAACTAATAATTTATATGATTGCATACAAAACAAATGTTTTGTATGGTTTAATACCCCCTAGCTCTCTCCCAATAATCCCTAGATACCCCCTATCTCTTTCTAAATATCTGTCCCTCATTCTCCCTACATGTTTCTTTCATGTTTCTTTCTCTCCCTTCAGCCATGTCTCTACCACCCCACTCTCCATCTCTCCACCTTCTCTTTATCTTCGTCATTATCCCTCCCTATAGCACTCTCTCCCTTCTTCTCCCTTAATCACTAACCCTCTATGCCTTTATCCCTCCCCCCTGCCCTCTCTGTCTTACCTTGTTCCTAGAGCCCCTCCCCCATAAAGGCCTTTAGACCCTCTTCTAAACATTAATCCCTAAGTGCATAAGTGCACAAGATGATGAGGAGGAGGAGGGTGATGACAATGAAGATGATCATGATGTAGATGAAGATGATAAAGATGAGGAGGAGGAGGAGGGTGATGACAATGAAGATGATCATGATGCAGATGAAGATGATAAAGATGATAATGTTGATGAAGATGATGGTGATGATGGTGAAGATGTTGATGATGATGGTGATGAAGATGTTGATGATGATGGTGATGATGATGGTGATGAAGATGATGGTGACATGATGGAGATGTTGATCTGATGAGGAAGATGATGATGATGATGGTGATGATGGTGATGATGATGAAGATGTTGATGAGGACGATGATGGAGATGAAGATGATGATGATGAAGAAGATGATGATGATGGAGATGTTGTGTTGATGGGGAACCTAGAGATGACAATGATGATGAAGATGGTGATGGTGATGGTGATGGTGATGACGATGAAGATTTTGATGATGATGCTGATGGCGATGATGATGAAGATGTTGACGATGATGGTGATGGTGATGTTTAGATGATGATCATGATGATGTTCAGAAGATCATGATGGTGATGATGGTGATGATGATGGAGAAAATGACAATGATGGATATGTTGATGAGGAACCTGCAGATGCCAATGATGATGATGATGGATATGTTGATGAGGAACCTATAGATGCCAATGATGATGGTGATGACAATGAAGATGTTGATGATGATGGTGTTGGTAATGATGATGATGATGATGATGACGAAGATGATGGTGACATGATGGAGATGTTGATCTGATGAGGAAGATGATGATGATGATGATGGTGATGATGATGAAGATGTTGATGATGATGATGACGGTGATGAAGATGATGATGATGAAGAAGATGATGATGATGGAGATGTGTTGATGGGGAACCTAGAGATGACAATGATGATGAAGATGGTGACGGTGATGACGATGAAGATTTTGATGATGATGCTGATGGCGATGATGATGAAGATGTTGACAATGATGGTGATGGTGATGTTTAGATGATGATCATGATGATGTTCATAAGATCATGATGGTGATGGTGATGATGATGATGGAGAAAATGACGATGATGGATATGTTGATGAGGAACCTACAGATGCCAATGATGACGATGATGGAGATGTTGATGAGGAACCTACAGATGCCAATGATGATGGTGATGACGATGAAGATGTTGATGATGATGGTGTTGGTAATGATGATGATGATGATGATGATGATGATGATGAAGATGAAGATGATGGTGACATGATGGAGATGTTGATCTGATGAGGAATATGATGATGATGATGATGGTGATGATGATGAAGATGTTGATGACGATGATGATGGTCATGAAGATGATGATGATGAAGAAGATGACGATGATGATGGTGATGAAGATGATGATGATGAAGAAGATGACGATGATGGAGATGTGTTGATGGGGAACCTAGAGATGACAATGATGATGAAGATGGTGATAGTGATGACGATGAAGATTTTGATGATGATGCCGATGCTGCTGCTGCTGATGATGATGATGATGATGATGATGATGAAGATGTTGACGATGATGGTGATGGTGATGTTCAGATGGTGATGATGATGATGATGGAGATGTTGATGAGGAAGGGGGAGATGACAATGATGATGAAGATGTTTATGGTCATGAAGATGATGATGATGGTGATGATGGAGATGATGGAGATGATGGAGATGGCGATGAAGATGATGATGATGATGATGATGGTGAAGATGATGAAGAAGATGATGATGATGGAGATGTTGACCTGATGACGATGAAGATGATGATTATGGTGATGATGATGAAGATGTTGATGCTGATGATGATGGTGATGAAGATGATGATGATGGAGAAGATGATAATGATGGAGATGTTGATGAGGAACCTACAAATGCCAATGATGATGATGATGATGGTGATGACAATGAAGATGTTGATGATGATGGTGATGGTAATGATGATGAAGATGATGATGATGATGGTGATGGTGATGGTGATGTTTAGATGATGATGAAGAAGATGATGGTGACATGATGGATATGTTGATCTGATTCAAGGAAGATGATGATGATGATGATGATGGTGATGATGATGAAGATGTTGATGATGATGATGATGGTGATGAAGATGATGATGATGAAGAAGATGATGATGATGGAGATGTTGATGTTGATGGGGAACCTAGAGATGACAATGAATATGAATATGGTGATGGTGATGGTGATGGTGATGACGATGAAGATTTTGATGATGATGGTGATGGTGATGATGATGAAGATGTTGATGATGATGGTGATGGTGATGTTTAGATGATGATCATGATGATGATAATGATGATGGAGATGTTGATTTGATGAGGAATATGATGATGATGATGATGATGGTGATGATGATGAAGATGTTGATGATGACGATGATGGTCATGAAGATGATGATGATGAAGAATATGATGCTGATGGAGAATATGATGCTCACAACTCCCTCTAGTCTCTCTCTCCCCAACCATCAATCTCTCTCTCTCTCTCTCTCTCTCTCTCTCTCTCTCTCTCAAACACACACACATACACACACATTATGTCACTTTCCATTCTCAAACCCATCCCCCCTCCATCCATATCTATGTCCAAATTTCTCCCTCCATCCCTCACCCTACCTTCTCTCCCTCCCTCTCTCATCGCCTGTCTCTCACCTTCTATCCCTCCCTCATCTTTCCCTCAACCTATCCCAATCTCTCCATCACTCCCTCTCTCTCCATCGCCACCACTCTCTGCATGTCTCCCACCAACACTTTCTGTCCCTCCCTTCCTATCTCTTATTTCGTTCTATCCCCATCTATCTCTCACTCCCTCCAAATCCATTCCTCCCCATTGTCCCTCTCCCTCCCTCGCTCTATGTCTCTCCCCCCCTTGTATTCTTTATTTCTCTCTCACATCCCCCTTGCCTCCATCCATTCCCCCTTGTCACTCAAGTCTCACTTTCAACTTCTAACCCTATACCTCTTCAGAACCTATTCTATTCCTAATAGTGCTCTCAAGCTCCACTTCCCTTCACCCCCTGTAGCCCATCATGTTCTCATTCCCTTCATCTCTCCCCACTCAAGCTTCCAAAATCCTTCTAAGCCCTTGACCCTTTCCCACCCCTATTAAATATTAACCATAGATTCCCTTGACCCTTCCCCACCCCTTCTCAAATATTAAACAAAAATTCCTTTGACTTCCACACCCCCTCTTTCTCAAGTATTAAACATGTATTTTATGATTTGAATAATGCGAGCGCGTTTTGTAACTATATAACGCGTACATGTTATGTAGTTATATAACGCATACGCGTTAAGTATTGATATAACGCGCACGCGTTATTTAGTTATATAACGCGTACGCGTTATTTAAATCTAAAAGCGCGGCAATATTTTTGAATTTAAACAAGCCGAGTCACATGTTCACATGTCAACAATAGTCCTATGTGTATGCTTTGGAGTTTGCTTCGGTAATTCCAAACCTGTGCTATGTTAATGAAAAACCAAAGCTAATTGGGTATTTCTTCCAGTTTCTGGAGAAGCCTGTGCTTAGCCACTCGTTACAATATGCTACACAGAGTCATTTTTGACGAAATCTTAGACACAAATAGCATTTTTTCTGCAGATTCCAAATATGTAACTTTTATTTTGAAATATTAATTTTTCCTATTTTCTTTCAATTTCTTTTCTGTCCTACCTCCTTAACTCGTGAAACACATTGTTAGTGTTTCTTCCATAACTTTTTCAATTCTCAATCATTTCAAAAAAGAATTGTATGGTGCACAAGAAGACACTAACCTCCACGTTCTATGAAAAACCCATTTCAAGATTTTTGCATTAAGACCTTCAAAGGCTCTACCCACAAAAGAGGTACTATTTTTGAGGTTTGATCACTTAGACAATTATAAAAAAATTATAAAATTACTAATTTAATTTTCGAAAAATAATGGCGCACAAGTGCTATGTGTTCTCTACATGCATGCCGATTTTTGTAGCTTGATTCCATCATTTAGGCCCTCAAAGGCTCTACCCACGAAAACATATACCTTATCATTTGCCTGAAAAATAAAAAGTGTCTGTTAGGAAAAATGAAACTTGACATAGCTATGCAAATTTTCAATACATAAAAGTTATATATTCAGAAACGTGATTTGATTTCCTACATTTCATCTTTTTTACTCAATGCATGATATTTTCCGTAAGTAAATCAAAAAATCCAAGTAAGTTGAGGGATGCCTGCTTTTTCAGTTTTCTATTGCATCTAACGTGCCAAAAGTGACCCTCATTAGCTTGCACTGACTCGGATATAAAAATTGGTTAATAAAAAAATTCAAAAAATTTACATGTGGACATAAACATCAAATCATCAGTTTAAAAATTTTAAAGTACATTATGGCAATTACGGCAACATACGGATGAGATTAGATGCCTTCCTTTCATACAGTTTCAATGGTTCATATATCTTCTGCATTTACCCAACCACATGATATTGGTTGGTATGGAAATACCGTCTAACAACTTTCTTGAATTATGTGATGAGGCTGCTATGCAGAGGCATTGGTTTCTCTTGTTCAAGCCCAGGGTTTGCACAAAGGATATCTTTACAATCCTGGACATTGTAACGTACCCACCCATCCATCCAAGGCAAGGGAGAGAACATGATGCCATTCTAAGGGGCTCTTCATAAAACTCAGCCAATTCATTAAATGCATACAGTTTAAAAACAAATGTGTACATATGTAAATTAAACAAACATGCACAACGGAAATGAACTCATCTACACACATGTTACACGACTGTTATTCAATTTAACACAACCAACAAATTAATACATTTGTAGAAGTAATTACATAAGAAAATACTCATCTTGATGTAATGTTGTCCCAACAACTAGCTATATCACTACAACGTTCCTCCCAACCGTAGGTCTTTGCCCAGCCTGTATTATTTCAGCACTCAGAGACCACCCCCGAGTTGGGCACGATATCTACAAGGAACTTGGGACTCTCAAACCCTGCATAGCCAAAGCAATGGATACCCAACTCAACCCCAACATTCTCTTGCACATCAAACTCAAATATGGCTCGGGAACACACTTTCAACAGTGGGACTTAGGAAATAGATGGACAGGGGTTTTCCCAAAACGTAGACACACCAAAACGGATTGTGGGAAGAGGAATCCAACCCCAGGGAAGAAAACCGATTTCTACCACAGATGTATGAGCATACAGTGGGCCAAATGGCCTCAATAAAACCCCAAATCGTTTCCTCTTCTTCCCCATTGTTAGCCACAACAAAAACGCCCTTCCCAGCTAGAAAAATGAATGTAAACACAGTAAAACCAGTGAGGAGAATGCCCAGGTAGCTCCAAACTCGTGAGAGGAAAAAGTGGGTTGATGGGTAATGGATTGGGGAGCAATTCATGGCTCTTTTCTTGCCTAAGAAGACAAACACGAATTTCCATGTAGGGTGGATTTCCCATACCCGAATTTGGACAGCCATACCTCCCATTCCCCAAGACATTAACTACCTCAACCAACTCTTGGGAGAAATCAATGATTGGGTACAAAAGTCAGCATGGGTAGTTGAGGGTTCATGGGTTCTCTCATTGACACTTGGATTGACTCAATTGGCTCAAAGGGTTTGAATATTTCCCTCCCAATTCCTTGCAATATCATCCCCCCATCTCTTGTTGTATTGCATAGCTAGCTGTGGGCATTTATTTTAAGATGCATATTTACAATTCCCATGGTTCACTAGCACATGGGTAGCATAATTTCAAATACCTTCCTCTTCAAGATTGAGCATTCACTAGCGGGGGCCTTGGCCTTGAGCTCCACGCTAGGAATCATACATAATATGCATACAATATTTACATTACAACCCAAATATTACAAGGGTCAAAATGGGGTACGTAATAGACATCGTATTTGTCTTTGTTTCCTTCCATATTTTATGTGGTGGCCTCAACTGGTGGGCTCCTCTATTGTTTATTAGAAAATCCATCCTGTAAGATGGTGCTCATATGAAATCCATTGACGAAGGAATGCTTGCAATTTAAAAGAGCACTTAATTCCATAGAGAAAGAGACTAAGGCCTACAAAGTTATCGTTACAGGCGATGATAAGCTTTCATCGTTTGTTGTAAAGAATATGACGACATAGATGTATGATTCAGTTTGCCAGTTTTGGATAATAGTCGATCCTCTACCTCGCCTCTGCAATCTTGAATCAAGTAGGATGACCCATGCCAATGGAATTCTCTACCATATGAATTACAATCCTTTTCAGTGTCTTGGCCTATGACTGGAACAAGGAGTTTGGAGTAAGATCTAGGCTCCCATGCATATTTTTCCTAGGAGCCATAACTTAGTTGAGTGCTGAGGAAGGCTGGTTATGGTGGCTTCTATTCATAAGAGCAAGCTAAATGTGCCCAAGAGAGTTCAGATTTGGGTTCTCCAATATTCTAGGACTGGGTGGGTAGAGCTGGAGAGAATGCCACAGTCCTTGTATGATGAGTTCATGAAAGTCTGTGAGCAACAAACTTTCAGTTGCATCCCGCATGGGAATATCATATTGATAAGTTGCAGCAAACGCTCATATATGCCTACATATGATATCTATCACAAGGTGTGGAACTGGGTGCCTAGGTTCCCTTTTGTTCACTCTACACAAGGTTTACAAGGTCTTTTAGTAGCTTGAGATATATTCCAAACACCCATATGGTTATAAATTGAGTACAAAATATTCAAAGGTATTTGAGGATCAGAAGGGTTATGATATACTCTATTTAAAACAACGTGGCAATTCCTGGTCATTTATCCATTCCAGAAGAAAAATTGCATTCTCCTTAGCCAAATGATGAAAAGTAAAAGAAATATCTAGCGAGATTAGCTCTGGAATGTATAATGCACCAAGCTGTACTTTAATGAATGAAACTAAATATTTACCTACACTTGTCAAACCCCGTTCACAAGGAGGTAAAGTAATATAATCTTCAGAAAGTGCAACAAAATTTTTGCCCAGTACATGGATTACTTCTCATTAACTTGGCCCACCTACAGATTAATGCAGGGACGAGGATCTTTAGATGACCAAATTGTTTGACAATACGTCACTCATCAATAATAGGAATATCCGAGCAAAGGCTCAACAAATATTCCACACCGAGCTAATTATTCACATAAGAACAATAGAAAAATGTGCAACATTAATAACAAGTTTCTTGTATGTTGAAGATTTTACAACCTTCCATAGTTGCTCGGCGAAGATTGAGATAGAAAGTCGTGTAATTTTAGGATATTCTCTTGGCACAGTTTCTTACCTTTGTTACCATCCAAACCTACTATGGCCTTTTGGGTGGATTCGGGCATGAAATAGCGTTTTGCAGCATTGTGAAGCTCTTCAGACCATTTTTTCAGCCACCATATATGTGACTGCTCTGATGAAAAATATATTCTTGTACCCACTTCATCATTTGTTGCATTTTCCAAAGCTGTGTTGTTACCATAATTTACATACTTCAAGAAGGGAGTGTTTGCAGGTGACTTGAAAGTCCAGCCTTCAAATAATTAGCAATAAAACAAAGAAGTTCTACATATAAATATTTAGATAGACCTTGTACCCAACCACACGATTGAATTCAACCGACATACCAATTATAATATGACACAGTTTCCATGTGCGAGAAATTCAAGACACTAGAAAACTTAGGCCGATCAAGGAAAGGATGGACTTTTTTGTTTTCACCCACCAAGAAAGCATCTAGACTACTTTCCCAACCTTGTTCTCTTGCTCTTTCCAAAATGCTTCTTAAAATTGGAAGCATTGTCCAAGTTTCTATTGTCCTACTGAAATATTTGTTAACAAAGATAGATTCGTAGAAAATTATATCCTTCATTCTTAACTGGGCATGAATACCATTTCTGATCTGATCTGTTCTTAACTTGGCATGAATACCATTTCTGATCTGATCTGTTCTTAACTGGGCATGAATACCATTTCTGATACTGGGATGTATTTATAAAATGAAATTTGGAAGAAGACACCGAATCATCGTAGAAAAAGAAAACAAAAAGACACATAGAAAGCAAACGAAATATGCTCTAGTATTCCCTGGTTCCATTTGTTGTAAAAAATAACCAGTAAGAAATATGCCTATATTACAAATGGAAAACCAGTTACCATTTCTATCGGCATAAAAGCATAAATTCTGGTAGTTGCAATGATTCCTCTGGTAAGGCGTTTATCAAAGGGTAAAGCGAGCATAATCGCCCATTTTCCCATGTCCTTCCTCTGCTTAATTTTAAACTCGTTTTTTAAAGGAAAGCCTTGCCTCCACATATAATAACTGGATTTTCCTGTGGACCATTTATTTTCTTCAGCCGACAGATGCAGGGTGAAGGCTTCACTGTCTTCACTCTTAGAACTCTGGAAGTCTGTCTCTCGTGAAACATAGATTGTACTAATTTTGTTAATATTGGGATCCACATCAAACTCACCAACTGAAAGCTTCTTTATCTTGGACATGAACAAAATAACTTCGGGATGAATACTAGTGAGCTCTTTCTTCACAGCTTCAACCTTCTTAGTACGCAAAGGTAGAACTATAATTGTAATGGGAAGTTTGCATCCATACATTTCTTCAACTTGGGCGATGCTTGGTTTTCTTTCAATCCATTCTGGGATGATATATCCTATGTTTGCATCAGTTGGAGGGACATCATGGAATCTTACCTTATATCCATTGCTAAAAGTACAATGCTAGCTTGTGATTAAGAATGCACTCTTAAACCCATTCCCTTTAATGCAAAAAAATAATTAGATATGTAAAAAATAACATAACATACGTAATAGAACTATATCATGAAACTTCCTACCTGAAACTTGAGACACTAACCAACCCATTGCACTAATAAAACACTATATTACCTGAAACTTGATACACTAACCAACCCTTTTTCTCCAATGAACCTCTTTCCCTTTTCTTCTTTGTGGATCCAACGCTGCACATAGAATCAATATTATGTTTTTGAAATCCAACCTCATTGTTACACACCAACAGTGTGGCATCAACACCCACTTCACAGATATCCTCACTTCTAATTACAAATTCCAACGAAGGTTTCACCTCAGGTGCATAGGTGTTATCCTCTGCATTCTGCAATAAAAACACCATTTTTAGGTATTGAAAACCTATTTGATAATCTGAAATAGGTTGAACCGTGAATTACCTAGATGAGCTCCATAAGAAAATGCACATCCTTGCTGTATAATTCAGCAGACATATGTTATTTTTCTCCTTTTTTGGCATCTTGGAATTCCTACGTATTTATTTTCTCTTGCTTTCTTTTTACAGTTGTTATTTCTGCATCTTCTGTCTGGATCGGTTTTTTTTTCTGGCTCTTTTGGACTGATCAATGATTTGTTGTTTCTTTGGCGACTAGTTTGTCCTACTTGTTATTTTTCACATGGTGTGCGGGTGGTTGTTGTTTATCTTTCTCTCTGTTCTTTTTGGAAGTTCTTGGAGATGGATTGGGTTTCTGTATGTGTTGATGTAACCTCTAATACTTTAATATGAAGCATCGATATTTTTATGTGTTAAAAAAAAGGGATGTATTCACATTTATTTAGTATTACAAGTTTTTAATAAAAGTAAAAAATTAACTTTGCTTGATACAAAAGGTATCTTGGTATCTTTACTTTTAAAAAAATTTGTCTTTAATTGTTAATCTTTGTTAAAGATGATGTCTTTTTTCTTTTTACTTGATAGAGAAGATACCTTGGTATATTTAATTTCCAAAGAGATTGTTTTTAATTATTATTATTTTTTAAAAGATGGGTGTAATCACCTTGACAAGGATATACTTTTAATTTGTGATACTTTTCATTAAAAAATTAAAATAATTTGACTTTATATTTTAATTCTTAATTTTTATAATGTTTATAGTAAGTTTTGTAATGTTTGTGAAAAAAATAACTATTAAATTGATTTTTTGAAAATTCAAAAATATATTTTCTATTTTTTGAAAAAGAAAAATTAGTTTTTCTATTGGTGGAGTAAACTTTGGATTTGACATAAATCCATGGATGATGCTTTTTATTTATGGATTTAAAAATTATTTAAAGAAAAAAAAGAAAATTCAAGAATTTTACATGTGAACAGAAACATCAAATCATTAATTTAAAAACTTTAAACCACTACTACTTGGAACATTACAGCAAATGGATGGGAGTTGGATGCCTTCCTTGCTTTATCAAACTGGTTATACATTTTCAATGTTGGATCCCATGGTTCATAGCTCTTCTGGATTTACCCAACCACATGATATTGGTTGATCTGGAAATTTAATTGGGGCCATGATAGAATCTGTTGATCATGGAAGCTCCTAGAATATCCATGGCTTAAAAAATTCAGGATTTTACTCAACCTTTCTAGGTGGCCTCCATGAGTGCAATAACTCGGATCCAAATGGTTCAGAATTTAAAACACCTTCCTTTAATTCTCTACTTCATTATACAACTTGTGCAAGAAAGACACCTCATAAAAACTCAACTCAAAGAAAGATTCACATATTGTCATAGAGACAAAGAACGTAAAAAATGAATGAAAAGCTTTCCATGTCGAGGTCCATCCTTCCCAAAGTAACAAAGGTACTAAATTTGAAAAAAACTGGTCTAACCTCCATTGAATACAAGTATAGATGAGTAACAAAAGTTCTTGAATTTATAACATAATTGTTAAAATATGGGAAAATTTGATACATGAACCATAAGATTCTTTTGCTTGAAAAATGAATTTACACCATTGGTCAGTTAGCAATGACAGATGGTACTTGTTGTTAATTAGAATGATATTGTTTTCTATGTTTTCATAAAGACAAGGCTTCTACAATCACCCATACCATTAAACATCTGGATGAACTAGATAGAGGAGAAGGTAAAGTCCCTTTGTGCTTGCAAAGCCATCAAGAAAAACTAGTGCAAAGCTAAGAATGCAAGAAGTCTTTCTGTTAAACAACACACAGAGACAAGTTCATATAACAATTGGTCCACTGTGACAGTGCTTTCAAAACAATTTGGTGTGTACTCGGAGGTGAAGACTTTTTTTCCTTCCTTTAAATTTGTATTTCTTGATCAATAAAATTTTGGAATCCGTATTACATCCCTTCGTCAAATATTATTTTTTTTCTAGTCTCTAGCTCACAAATTGTGATTTTTTTTGTGATATCAACATAGATCCAATATGATATATCATTATTTTGATATTAGTGTAAGACATTAATTTCAATTCCAATCCCACTCTTCAACTTTGTGAGCATTGGAATGATATATCATATAAATAAATCCAATATTTAAACCTAGAATTTATTGAACACAAAACACTTAGATTAGAGGAGTCATTCAAAAATATCCATCACAAATTGCAAAGTGCACATGCCTTATCTATATTCTTCATCTATTTATTTTGAAATGGTAATTTTGGTTTCAGGATGAACAATCACATAAATTGAAGTTTGGGATTTGGGCACACATGCCATCCTTAAAATTGTCTTCCCATGGAGCTTGATATTTCTCCTCAGAACTCACAAGGCTTTGGACGAGTGCCAAGTGGATGTCATGCAGTCTATTATGACCAAACATGGAGGAAATGCCATGTACTACTTCACAATTGAATGGTATAAAGAATATCGTTTCTTCCAAGTGGAGTCACTTTTGTATTTTACTAGTTGGTGGTACATAGTAATCTTTTCCCTAGTGTCAAAACATAAAAAAACACAAAAATTTTATATGGGATGTGCTTATTGCTTATGATCAAATATTGCATTGTAATATCACTGTATTTAATAGAACAAAAAATTGATATGGGCCATGTCTATTATCAAACACTGCATTGTAATATCATTGGTTTTAAGATAAACATTGTCTGAGCTGCATGTTGTAAATTATTAGAGTTTCATCTCAATTATGATTAATTTTTTTCAATTATGAATCTCAGTTGTATAGATATTGTTGATGTATTTTCTTTCAATTATCAAAATTAATTATTTTTATTCGTTATTAGGAAGGGATATACTTTTCATTCAAAAGTCAAAATACTTTGACTTTGTATTAATTCTTAATTTTTGATGATGTTTATTTTCTAGACGGATCTACAATTTTGTCTTGATAGATATTCAATTTTGATGATAAACATAATGACAATGAGAATTAAGAGTCAAAAGCATTCCAAGCTACAACAAAACTATAATCATGCCTATGGCATTATAAGGTTGATAATCAGATCTGCTAATCAAGGGATTGGATCGTTGATTGAAGAGGACAACTATGGTGCGTTGATCGCATATCGATGAAGGGATGCTTGGAAATCAATCTTACTAGAGTTTTTTTTAAGTTGGAAAGTGAGTGCTACACAACAATTGACAATAAGCCACCTTGTCATGTAAATTCAAACATAACCCAAAAGAAAAATTCAAACATAAAATTCATGACTTTTGCAAGAAGTTCCACAGAATGGTTTTCTCCAAGCAAGATGCTCCCACCAAATATTCACAAAAAAGTCTCATGCACAAGCATGAGAAGGTCTCAATGCACTATGCATCAAAATTCAACTTTCAATGGGAATCCAATGCAACAAATCCTTCATGTGTTCCATCGATGCACTTTCTAATTGGTAGGGAATTAGCTGCTTGCAGCTTTCTCCCTTGTTATTATATAATAATTGTTTTCATAAAAAATATTAGTATACACATATAATGTAATTACTAATTATATTATATAAATATATATTTTTTTAGATTTTCATAGTGTGTTGGTTTGTTAATCTTTTTCAGATGCACTGTGTTCCAGAATAAATCATCGACGTTATAGATCTGTGATACACAGTCCATCATCAGAACCAAAGAGGACTCAGAGAAATGTTGAAATATTTGCATGTTGGAATTAGAATAATGTGGATCTATCCAATTCATGATGGAATTAGAAGAACATGGATCCATCCCTTTTTTAAATGTCTGCATTTCTAGATGAGGAGATGACAACCTAGCTCATCAAGTCTTCTGTAAATAAACCCACTCTTAGCAATACCTCCATGCTCAATCCCATCATCACCTTTCCTAGAAAATAGGTGTTATCAACACGTTGGTTACTAGAACCCTCAGAATCTCAGATAATGAACAACTTGAGCAAGAAAGGCAATACTTTATCAAAAGTTTCTAGAATAGGGGTTACAAGGAATGGCAAGTTAAGAAGGCATTTCAAAATGTTGGTAAGACCCCAAAATATTAGAAGAAAAATGAAGTTGAAAAAAATGATGATCTCTTATGTCCATGGAACCTAAAAAAAATCGCTAGAACTCTTAGAAAAATCGATGGTGATAGAAAAATGAGACAGGATAGGTACGTTGTATTTATGTCCTTATAATATTGATTGTTCTATATCTTTAGCTTCCATAGGAACATATACAACATTGTGGAATTATAGGATTGGCCACATGAGTGAGAAGGGGATGCAGATTCTCCACTCAAGGAAGTTGTTGCCAGATCTGAAGCAGGTAAGTTTGGAATTCTGTGAGAACTGTGTTTATGGAAAACATTTAAAAGAGTCAGATTTCTCAGGGTTGGGAAACAGAAGAAGAGTGAAATGTTAGAGCTTGTGCATATAGATGTATGGGGACCAGCTAAGGTACAAACTCTTGGTGGCTCTCATTATTATGTTACATTTATTGAGGATGCAACTAGGAAAACTTGGGTTTATTGCATTAAAAAAAAATATTATGTGTTTGCTACTTTTAAGAAGTGGAAAGCTTTGGTTGAGAATGAGACATAAAAAAGGTTGAAGTGTCCCAGATCTGATAATGGAGGTGAATACTATGACAAGGAGTTTGATATTTACTATTCATACCATGGAATTCATAGAGAGAATATAGTCCAATGAACACCACAAGAAAATGGTGTTTCAGAAAGGATGAACAAAACAATCATAGAGCGTGTAAGGTGTATGATATTGCATGCAGGGTTGCCCTTACAATTTTGGGTAGATTCTATAGATATTGTTGTTTACTTAATAAACATAGGGCCTTCAAGTGATTTGGATGATGGTATTCTAGAGGGGGCATGGACAGGTAAAAAGGTAAACTACTCATTTCTGAGAACTTTTGGTTGTCAAGCATTTTTCCATATTGATAAAGAAGATAGAACAAAGCTTGAGGATAACTCCAAGAAATGTACCTTTATTGGATACAGGGTTGATGATTTTGGTTATTGATTATGGGATTATGAAAGTAACAAAATAATTACGAGTAGAGATGTGGTATTCAATGAAAAGGTCATGTATAAAGATCAGTTCCAGGGAAAGAAACAAGAAAATGAAAACACAGAGTACACAGTGCTTCATGAAATAAAAGAAAATGAAGTTCCAAAAGTGCCAAAAAATCAAGAACAATAGCAGGTACCTCAAACTCCTACAAGTCACTAGAAGATATACTAGGTTAAGTAGATCTCCTGAATGATACTCTCCTACACAGTATTATTTATTGATGATTGATTCTAGTGAACCAGAATGTTATGAAGAAGCAAAGCAGGTGGAAACTAAAAAGAAGTTTGAGCAAGGAATGAATGAGGAGATGGACTCATTGGTGAGAAACCAGACTTGGGATTTGGTTCAATTTCATGCAGGTAAAAGAACATTGTAGAACAAATGGGTTTATAGGTTGAAGGAACAAGATGGAGGCAAGAAGTGGTACAAGGACAGACCTGTTGTAAAGGGGTTTTTCACAGATGAAAGGTATAGATTTCGATGAAATATTTTTTCTTGTTGTTAAAATGACTTCAATTAAGACTATTTTAAGTCTAGTGGTGGTAGAAGATTTGGATCTTCAACAATTAGATGTAAAAACAACCTTTCTCCATGGGGATTTGGAGGAAGAGATTTATATGTAGCAGCCACAAGGGTATGAGGTCAAAGGGAAGGAGAATTTGGTATGCAAGTTGAAGAAGATCTTGTATGGCCTAAAGCAAGATCCAAGGAAGTGGTATTTGAAATTTGATAGGTTTATGGTAGAACAAGGTTATAGTAGATGTCATTATGACCATTATGTTTATTTCAAGAGGTTAGATAATGGAAGATATATTATCTTGTTATTGTATGTGGATGATATGCTTGTTGCAGGGTCTAACATGCAGGATATAAATGTGCTCAAAAGGAAGTTAACTGATTCATCTGCGATGAACGATTTGGGTGCTGCAAAAAAAATCATTGGCATGAGAATAACAAGAGACACACAAAATCACAAATTGACATTGTCTTAGGGTGAGTACATACAAAAGGTGTTGGAGAGGTTTAGAATGCAGAATGCAAAACCAGTTAGTACATCTTTGTCCAACCATTTCAAACTAAGTAAGGATATGTGTCCCAAGACACACGAAGAGATAGATTACATGTCCATGGTTCTCTATTCATCAGCAGTTGGCAGCTTGATGTATGCCATGGTGTGTACAAGAATAGATATTGCACATGCAGTGGGAGTTGTGAGCAGGTATATGAAAAATCCAAGTAAAGAACATTGGAAGGCAGTACAGTGGATTATCGAGTATTTGAGAGGTACTGCCACTCATGCATTATGTTTTGGAATTTCAAACACTGTTCTACATGGATATGTTGATGCAGATATGGCAGGTGATAAAGACAACAGGAGGAGCACCACAAGGTATGTAATTATTGTAGGTGGAACAACAATAAGTTGGATTTCAAATATGCAAAATGTTGTTGCACTTTCAACAACGGAAGCAGAGTATGTTGATGCTATAGAGGCTAGTAAAGAGATGATTTGGTTGGAGAGATTCATGGAGGAATTGGGTAAGAAGCAAGAGGATATTAGGTTGTATATTGATATCAAGAGTGCCATTCATCTTGCAAAGAACTCATCCTTCCATTCTAATACTAAACATATACATCTCAAGTACCATTTCATACGCTTTGTTGTGGAAGATGAACTATTGAAGTTGGAAAAGATACATACTAGCGAGAATCCTGCAGACATGTTGACAAAGGTAGTAACCATAGAGAAACTGAATTCCTGCTCAGTTTCTGTTGGTATTATAGCGTGAAGGTGAAGATGAGAAATTTTCTAGGTTCAAGGTTCAAATCATAGTCCAGCAAGTGCATCAACGGTGGGTTTGTTTTGATCAGTATCCAAGTGGGAGATTGTTGGTTGTGGAGCCTGATCTTGTTGATTCAGATATTTTGTTTTATCTATGTTTGTACCCTAGTTTTATATGACGTGTTGGTAGAATGTACACTCATCCCCACGGGGGTCTTGGGGGGACCATCCCCCTCGGTTTGGGGGCCAGAAGGTCCCTGGCGAGGGTTCAGGGGTCAGCACCCCCGAAAGAAATTTTTTGGGTTTTTTTGTTGGCCAACAAATTATGGGCCCATGGTTTTGGGTATTCCATGGTATTTTTCCATGCTAATTCCCCTTTAAAAAGAATACATTATAATACGACTGTGTAAGGTATTGTAGCATTGTAAAGATCTTTGTGATTGTGTAGGAGAGATTGAGAGAGAGTGAAGAGGAAGTTGCAGTGGATGTGTTGCAGGTTGTATCCCTTCATTTGTTGGATGGTATAAAATAAAAGGACTGGTAATTTCTCTGTGGACGTATCCCATCTTGGGTGAACCACGTTATATTGGTGTCTCTCTTGTATTATGTTGATGTGATTTATATTTGCATCTTGTTTATTGTTATTGCTCTGCAATCATGTTTTTCTAACATGGAGATCCTTTTATCATGTCATCATAATATTGCTACCCATATCATGGATCACATCCATAAATGTCACCGAAGAAGGAGCTTGTGAAAAATCATCAAGCTTAATGATTCTATTTTCCTTTATTGGTTCTTAAAGGCCTTACTTCCTATCATCGTTTAATAAGTCACTTCAGAATGACCTAGGACAGAAGAGGAAGCTATCATGATTGCTTAATAGTACAACTCTATCTATGCCCAATCTGGCTATACACCATTTTACTCAATGCCCCTTGTGTTGGTTCTTCACATCTCGACCCCCTAGGGGAATCCCGTGATGTTGATGGGGTTATAGGTTTTGTATAATATACTTCCACCCCCATGACCAACTACATCCCTCAATTACTCATGGGACACATCATACCAACTATGGTGGTCAAAATCCCTCATTGGGTCCTTCTTCATATGGAAAACCTCATGTCCCATCCAATTTCTATGATTCATCAAGATTTACCTCCCAAGATGGAGTAGGTACATCCTACTCAACTACTCCTTACCATTACTAGAAACATGATCCTTCATGATATGCTGGTGCATGTAGTGGAATTTTGTCATCCTATGTTGCTCCTCCAACAACTAATCCTTAAAAATAAGATCGGTCATAGGAATGGGGACTTTCCTTCTCCTTCGGTGTCGATTCAAGCTCGTTATATACGTTGCGGCATTTTTTATATGGTTCAAAGAGGTTTGATTCCCTCGATACTTGCTTGGATATATGTTTGTGGTGTGGGATTGATCTACGCACTAAAGGTAAGAAGAATATATAGTAGTCATTTTGAGTGTGTTCTTTCATCTATTGGAATAACTAGGCCGGTTGAATAACTAGTTAGGAACCCTTGCAAGATCCTTATAACGAACTTTTTAGATAGGCCCTAGGGTGGATTATACGGTAATGTCACCTCTTTAAAGAGCGGAGTGAAAAGCTTGCGAACGCCAATGAGGGGGCAGTGGCCCACCCTTAATTTTAGGTGGGTCATCATGTTTATATGCCAACGTTTATTGAGTTAAGTTAAAGGCCCTCTCTTTGGGGATGATCCATCTATCTAAGTTTGTCCTAGAAAAGACAAAAGTGTTGAGAACCCCCACGAGTAGGTGAATTTTAAGTGGATATTCTAACGTGCCAGGAGTAGGTGAATTTTATGTTTCTATCAGGATCAATAAAGAACCCCCCCCTTGCTCCACTCCTACCACCCAAAAATAAATAAAACTTTAGTAACAAACATAAATTAAACTTGTTGAATCCCGCTAGAACAGATGGTTTCAACAGGTTTCGTTCTACATGGCGATTCAAGTTAGAACCCCGCAAGGTTGTTGAGAGGAGACACTTAAAAAGTCATCCATGTTAAGGGTTGGTGTGCCCTAGGTCGAGTGAAATACACAAGTGATTTTTACGGCTTTGATACCCTTAGTTCATGGTTCCTTAGACTTGGGGTTAGCTCCGCATGTCACATACAAACTAGCAAAAAAAAATACAAACATAAATTAAACTTTTAAAATTAAAAAAAGAAAAGTTAAAGAATAATCAAATCTAATTTTACAAATGAATTATATTCTTAAATACTATGTTTCCATCATGAGTAAGTGAATTTTATGTTTCCATCAAGATCAATAAATAACCCATGCCTCACTGGTACCACTAAAAAATAAATAAAAATCAAACTTAAGTAACAAAAAGAAATTAAACTTTTAAAATTAAAAAAAAAATCGAATCTAACTTTACAAATTAATTACATTCTTAAATACTATTTTGTGATCTTTTTAATATGCAATATCTATATCAGATATATTTTGAATAATCAATTATAACAAACTAATAATGGTGCTTAAACATCTAAGCTCAATAGCATATATAACCACCAGGAGGGAGTGGAGCTAGGATGAATGGTTTTTAGGGTTTCTTGACAGGTATGGGATCGGTCAGTTTGCTCACCTGATGTTACAGTGTGTTGGAGACAGTTGCTATCTGTGACTACCAAACTCAGACTGATTCGGTTTTCACACTGGTTTTATTTCTTATTTGGTTCCCTTTTAACCTTTCTCTTCAACAGGCTCAGGACCACCGATTACGGTTTTTTTCTGCTTCTACGATTATTGCACCGGTTCGTTTTGTGGGTTCAGTGCGGTGTGCTCGGAAGTGGTATTTCACCCATTTGGGCGCAGATTGGGGTGTCGTGGGTGTCATTTTTTGCAATACCTGACCTTTTTCATTTCATTTTGCCCTGGTAAGGCTATTTCCAGCCCCGTTGGTTCTTGTTAGTCGATGATTGTGTTTTTGTCTCTGGGTTATAGTTAAACCCTCCCCGTTTTCTCGGCGAATCATCACTGTTTTGGAACTTCTCACCCTTTGGTCCAAACCAACGTTTTCAACACTAACTGGGGGGTCGTGGGTGTCAGTTTCACAAATTTCGGTCTCCATGCCCCAGTTTTTACATCTTGCATCTTCCTGGTAAAGCATTTTCCGGCTCGACGTCCCGTTTCTTACATTTGTTTCCCTGGTAAATCTCTCTCCGACTCGTTTTTTTTCTTATTGGTCAGCTAGCAAGATTTTGGGAGGGTTTTTTCATCAAACCCTAATAATGGTCCGAACCTCTTCACCCTACATATTCTTTAGATGGGGAAGGTGCTAACACCTAGCGGTCTGGGCTTACTGCCCCCTACAGAAATGGATTATTGGATAGAGGAAAACAACATCATGCAGCCAAATTCTTATTACAAGGAATTGCTAAAGGGTAAGAAAGTGGCTGTCATAGGTGGTATTCATGCAAAGAAGGCTCGACACTGTCCACCTCCAGCTATCGATAAAGGTCCATTGGATAAGAAATATTCAGTTTCGGGTGATGGTCTTCCAGGTGTCACTTCGGCATCTGACAAATCAGCTTCGGTTGCTACTTCTCTTTCCGACGAAGGTGGCGAGAATGGGCATTGTTTTGGGGTCTCGGCCATGCCCGTTGCCCATCAGTTTATCAGACCCAACAATCGGCAGTGAAAGTTGAACAAGAGCCATGGGGAACATTGGCTTAATTTTGGCCGCGACATGGACTTGGAGGACCTTGTTGAGCTTAACATGACTTCTTTGGTGGGGAAGTTTAGTTATAATGCCATGCACCGGAAGGACATTGTGAAATGGGTCACACAAACTTGGTCTCCCATTTTGGATTATGTGCGCAAAGTTTCTATATTGTCAAAAGGATGGTTAAGTTTTAAATTTTGGGAGGAATCCCATGCTTCATTGATTCTGGGTCGCCTTCGGCTTAAAGGGACGTGCACCCTCATGCTTCAACGGTGGCATACCGATTTTGATCCTCATCGATCCACTATTCCAATGAAGCACTTGTGGGTGTTGTTACTTGGTTTTCCCTTGGCTATGTGGAACTAGGAGGCTTTTGAGGTGGTGGGCAATCAGTTGGGCCGTTTTCTTCATTTGGGCAAGGAAGTGCTCAACGGGGTGGACAAGCGCATTGGGCGCATACTAGTTGAGCTTGACATGTCTCTTGGTCTTATTGACTTCCTTCATATTGACTAGAGGGGTCGTCAGTTTACTCAAATTATTGACTACTGGGGCATACCGTTCTGTTGCTCCAACTATAAGGAGGTTGGGCACCTTTGGAAAAATTGCAAGGGGCCAAAAGTTTGTTTGGATGAGTCTTATGCTGAGGATGGGGAGGCTTTTTGGTCTTATGCTCCAACTATCGTGAACTTGATGCAGCGGTTGCTCTGGACGATTTCTCCAACTGTATTTTCCCTCCTGTTTATGTTGCTTCGGATATTCTGGGTAAGCTCCAATTATATGACCCATCCTTTTCTCATTCTTTGAATGAATATGAAAAATCTTTTATTATTTCCTTAGAACAAAAAAAAGCTGAGTATGGTTGTCCGGTAATTGGCGGTGCTCTTCCTGCAAATGGGTTGTCACATCCTTCTGTAAGGTATGCTCTGAATGCCCTATCCATCTCCGATGTGTCCTCACCTAGGATTTTGGCGAGCCCCAACGATTCTACTTCATCCTCTGATATACATGTTTCAAGTGAGGAGGATGTTTCCAGGAATATATCTCCAAATGATACTATCCAAATTTCCTCTGATGTCAATAAATCTTCCCCTGTTACTTGGGACTCATTGCCGGCATTGGTGGTTATCTCTCCTACTCCTTTAGGGTATTCTCAGCCGTTAGATGTAAATCCTTCACAGGATGCGTATTTTACTTCTCTGGAACAGCTGAGATGCATTCATGTACCCTCTTTCTTTGAAGTTGTTAAGAAGAAACCCATCTCGATTTTCCACAAGAATCGTGATGTGTCTTTGGGGGTGGGGAAGGATTCTAATCTGTCTTCTGAGTCTCTTCCAAAAAAAACTAGTTCAGGGTGCCAAGGTTGGTGGTCTAGCTACGGACCTTTCTCCCCTGAAAAATCGTAGTGCTCGGAAGGGTTCTTCTAAAGGGGAACAGGTTTTCCAGCTTGCTAGTTCATCGGGCATCATCAGTGATTCTCGTTCTTCTGATTTTGGGGCGCTTAGAGGCATGAAAGCCCTTGGTAGTGTGAAGAAATTATATGTCTTTATTTGAATGTGCGGGGAGTGGGGGGCATCCACAAACAGCTTTCCCTCCTATGTGTTCTTCTCTTACATAATCCTGACATTGTTATGCTCCAAGAAAAAATTGTCTTGGAGTTGAAAGCTCTTGTTTTTTTACCAAACTGGAAAATTTGTGCTATTAGTGTGGATGGAATTTTTGGGGGGGTTTAGCTTCCTGGATTCATCAGGTTTTAAATTTCTGTCCATATGTGAGTAAGGCAAGGATCCTTCTCTCTGGCCATTTGGCTGGGTTCGATGTGGAGTTAAATTTCATTAATTGTTATGGGCCCTATACGGACAAGCGATCATTTTGGGAGGCGGTTTGTTTAGGCAATTTGTTAAACTTGGTCTTATTCCTACTGGGGATTTAAACTTCACCTGGTCAGTTGGTGAAGTATGGGAATGACATGCTCAATTGGTTCCCCTCATCTCTTTCTTTCAAAACATGTTCTCTTCCAGGGACCTGGTTGGTATTGTTCCTTTTCCCTTATCTCCTACTTGGAGAAATGGTCGTCAAGGTGAGGATTTCGTTGCAAAAAGGATGGATCGTTACTTAATTGTGGATAATCTTTTGGTCAGGTTCTCGAAATTTAGATCCTGGTCACAGGACATTTGCATTAGTGACCATGTTCCCATCTTCTTTCAATTCAACATGGCTAACAATAAAGAAACTTATCCTTTCAAGTTCAATTCCTCTTGGCTTTCTAGTCAAGGTTTTTGTGGGGAGGTAACTGAATTTTGGAACAATCTTGTGGTTGCAGATGGTGTCTCTTCTATGGATAGTCTAGTAAAAAAATTAAAATGCCTCAAATCTCGCATCATAGCTTGGGAAAGGAATCGTAAGGAACAATTGGCATTGGAACTTTCTTCAGTTGAAGATGAGATTGAAGCCATCATAGCTACCCACCATTTTTCTCCTATCCAAGGTCCAGCCTATATCAAACTATGTGAGATGGAAAGTATAAAGTTAAATCATTTGAAATTCTAGGAGGAAACCTGGATATTGAAGAGTCGTGCACTCTAGATAAAGGCGAGGGACAACAAAACTAATTTTTTTCACAAATTTGCGGACTCTCAGAAAAACCAAAATGCTAGCTGGGAACTGAATTATCATGATGGGAGAAAAATATACTCCCAAAAGGAGCTGCACTCAGCTGCGGTCCTTCACTTTCACAACATTTTCCAGGATCCTCGTTCAACTTCTTTGTTGGAACAATTCAAGGTTATTAGAGAGTATTCACGGATATTTACTGAGGAGGAAGGAAATGGGATTTTCGCACTGGTGAATCTGTCTGAAGTTGAGATGGTCCTTAAAGGTTTTTCCAAGGATAAAATTCCGGGCCTGGATGGTTGGTGTGTAGAATTATTCCTTAATTTTTTTGATATTATGGGCCAGGATATTCTTCTGGCGGTGGAGGAATCCATACTTTTGGGGTCGGTTTTAGGTGCGATCAATTCCACTTTTCTGACTCTCATTCCCAAGTCTTCTCATCCTGAAAGTTTCAATGATTTTCGTCCGATTTCTCTTTGTAATTTAATTTATAAAGTCATTGCTAAAATTATTGTTGTTAGACTGAAGCCTGGTCTATCGAAATTCATTTCAAAAGAGCAATTTGGTTTTTTTCATGACCTACAAATTTTAGATGTTGTGGGGGTGGCTCAGGAGGCCTTTCACTCTATAAAAACTCATCACTTAAAGGCAATTTTGCTGAAACTAGATCTTTTGAAGGCATATGACCAAGGGGACTGGTCATTTCTAAAGTTAATATTGATTCAGATTGGGCTCCCATGGGCGGTTATGAAAAGGATCATGGCATGTGTATCATAGGTAAATTTTGCTGTAATTATTAATTGTACTATTTCTGATTTCTTTAAAAGCTCTCGTGGGTTAAGGCAAGGTTTCCCCCTATCTCCTCTTCTCTTCATCCTGGTCATTGAGGGCCTCAGCAAGCTTATTATCAGAGGTCGGTCTGATTAGAAAATTATGGGAATCTTGGCTGCCCCTCACATTGTGGTCACACATACGTTATTTGTGGATGATGTCATGATATATGGTGGGGGTTATTTGGTGGAATTGGTGGAGAAAAAAACCATTTTGGATGTGTTTTTTAAAGCCTCGGGCATGCTCATAAGTAAAGAAAAATCGGTTCTACTCTTCTAGGAGGTGGAGGAGGATATACTGGATCAAATCAAACTCTCTCTTCCTTTCAACTGCAAGTGTTTGGAGGATGGTACTACATATCTGGGTTTCTTTATCAAGCCAAACTGTTATTTTAAACAATATTAGAGGTGGCTGCTGCAAAGATTCAACAAAAGAATTATCCATTGGTGTTGGAAATGGCTTTCTTTAGGGTGTCGCCTCACCCTTGCTAAATTAGTGCTATAGAATTTAGCAGTTTATTGGATTTCCATGTGCAATATTCTAAAGACCATTTTGTGTGGGGTCCGTAAATGAATTTTTAAGTTCATTTGGGAATGTGTAATGTCCCCTCCCATCATACCAATGTGATGGAGAGAACGTAATGCTAAAACTGGGCAATTGGCCCCATAATTACTAAATAAACATTCTCATAATATAAAAGGATGCATATGCAGATGTATAAATATAAGACACAGCGAAATTAAAATCATGTTAATATCTAGCATACATTTAGCATTTTCATACAGCCATTAAATAAAGACATTGCAGAATTAACACATGAGAGTACTTATCTTGAAACAAAGTAGTCCCTGAGTAACCATCTAAGCAACTGCAACGTTCCTCCCAACCGTAGGCCAGTTGTGCTTATCAATCTTTTGATGCAACTGCCACCCCCGAGCTGGGCATGATTTCTACAAGGAAGAAGGGAACAACAGACTCACACATAGACAGAATACACCAAAATCAGCCAAGCCAATCTGCAGTTGGGTTTCTCAGGCTGCTAGGAGATGGGAAGGAGGAATTGCTAAGCTAGTGAGCTCAAGCACAAAGCCATGGATACCCCTACAAGATCTATTCAGCTTGGCACTCACAATGCCTACACACCCAACATAAGGAAGTATTATCTTCACTGCCACATAGTCCCTTAAGCCATACCTTCCTTTCTAGTGCTATCAGGGTGTGCATAGAAAAGTAGCCAAAGCCATCTTGATCTTCTTGAGAGTTTATTTTCCCCACTAGGTTTATCAAGCCAATTTTGTCCACTACCACTCCAAATCTCTTGCTCACAGGTTCAAACCAAAACAAAGATGCACATAACAGCAAAAACACAAATGATGGGTTTGAAGAGAAACATTTTTACATTGAGATGCACAAAACGGGGTTTCCGAGAGCTTTAGAAAAACGCGGGTAACTAAAAGCGAACTGGTAGATGGGGATTCAACCCTGGGGAAGCAAATTCGTTTTCAGAAAATGCTCATGGGCATTCCAGGGGAAAAAAGAGCCTCCATCAAACCCCCAATTCGTGGTTCTCTTCTCCCAGCCACTGTGCCAACCAAAAATGAGTTCCTAGGCATGGGAAAATGTAGAAAAAGGATGAAAAACATGCAGGGAAAGACCCAGCTAGCTCAGACTGCGTGAGAGAGCAAAAGCCATGGGTGAAAGATGGCTTTGGGCACCATTTCGTGGGTGTTTTCTTGCCCAACGAGACAAAATACAATTTTCTCTTGTTCAAGCCCGGGGTTTGCACAAAAGGATATCTTTACAATCCTGGACATCGTATTTGTCTTTGTTTCCTTCCATATTTTATGTGGTGACCTCAATTGGTGGGCTCCTCTATTGTTTATCAGAAAATCCATCCTGTAAGATGGTGCTCATATGCAATCCTTTGATGAAGGAATGCTTGCAATTTGAAAGAGCACTTCTTTCCATAGAGAAAGAGACTAAGGCCTACAAAGTTATCGTTACAGGCGATGATATGCTTTCATCGTTTGTTGTAAAGAATATGAAGACAGAGATGTATGATTCAGTTTGCCAGTTTTGGAGAATAGTCGGTCCTCTACCTCGCCTTTGCAATCTTGAATCAAATCAGATGACCCATGCCAATGGAATTCTCTAACATATGAATTACAATCCTTTTCAGTGTCTTGGCCTATGATTTGGAACAAGGAGTTTGGAGTAAGATCCAGGCTCCCATGCGTCGTTTTCCTAGGAGCCATAACTTAGCTGAGTGCTGAGGAAGGCTGGTTATGGTGGCTTTTATTCATAAGAGCAAGTTAAATGTTCCCAAGAGAGTTCAGATTTGGGTTCTCCGGGATTCTAGGACTGGGTGGGTAGAGCTGGAGAGAATGCCACAGTCCTTGTATGATGAGTTCATGAAAGTCTGTGAGCAACAAACTTTCAATTGCATCCCGCATGGGAATATCATATTGATAAGTTACAGCACAAGCTCATATATGCTTACATGTGATATCTATCACAAGGTGTGGAACTGGGTGCCTAGGTTCCCTTTTGTTCACTCTACACAAGGTTTACAAGGTCTTTTAGCAGCTTGAGATATATTCCGAACACCCATATGGTTATAAATTGAGTACAAAATATTCAAAGGTATTTTAGGATCAGAAGGGTTGTGATATACTCTGTTTAAAACAGCGTGGTAGTTCTTGGTCATTTATCCATTCCAGAAGAAAAAATGCATTCTCCTTAGCCAAATGATGAAAAGTAAAAGAAATATCTAGCGGGATTAGATCTGGAATGTGTAATGCACCAAGCTGTACTTTAACGAATGAAACTAAATCTTTACCTGCACTTGTCAAACCCCGTGCATGAGGTAACGTAAGATAATCTTCAGAAAGTGCAACAAAATTTTGCCCAGTCCATAGATTACTTCCCATTAACTTGGCCCACCTACAGATTAATGCGGGCATGAGGATCTTTAGATGACTACATTGTTTGACAATACCTCGCTCATCAACTATAGGCATATCCAAGCAAAGGCTCAACACATATTCCACACCGAGCTAATTATTCACATAAGAACAATAGAACAATGTGCAACATTGATAACAAGTTTCTTGTATGTTGAATATTTTACAACCTTCCATAGTTGATCGGCGAAGATTGAGATAGAAAGTTGTGTAATTTTAGGATATTATCTTGGCACAGTTTCTTACCTTTGTTACCATCCAAACCTACTATGGCCTTTTGGCCTTTTGGGTGGATTCGGGCATGAAATAGCGTTTTGCAGCACTGTGAAGCTCTTCAGACCATTTTTTCAGCCACCATATATGTGACTGCTCTGAGGAAAAACATATTCTTGTACCCACTTCATCAGTTGTTACATTTTCCAAAGCTGTGTTGTTACCATAATTTACATACTTCAAGAAGGGAGTGTTTGCAGCTGACTTGAAAGTCTAGCCTTCAAATAATCAGCAATTAAACCAATAAGTTCTACATATAAATATTCAGATAGACCTTGTACCCAACCACACGATTGAATTCAACCGGCATACCAATTATATGACACAGTTTCCACGTGCGAGAAATTCAAGACATTAGAAAACTCAGGCTGATCAAGGCAAGGATGGACTATTTAGTTTTCACCCACCAAGAAATCATCCAGACTGCTTTCCCGACCTTGTTCTCTTTCTCTTTCCAAAATGCTTCTAAAAATTGGAAGCATTGTCCAAGTTTCTATTGGCCTACTGAAATATTTGTTAACAAAGATGGATTCGCAGAAAATTATATCCTTCGTTCTCAACTGGCCATGAATACCATTTCTGATTTGTTCCAGCTGCGGGTAATGAGGATTTTCAACTGGGATGTATTTATAAAACTGACATTTGGAAGAAGACACCGAATCATCGTAGACGAAAAACGAAAAGCTGCACAGAAAGCAAATGGGATATGCTCTAGTATTCCCTGGTTCCATTTGTCGTCAAAAATAACCAGTAAGAAATCTGCCTGTACTACAAATGGAAAACCAATTACCCTTTCTATCGGCAGAAAAGCATAAATTTCAGGAGCTGCAATGATTCCTCTCGTAAGGCGTTTATCAAAGGGTAAAACAAGCGTAACCTCCCATTTTCCCACGTCCTTCCTCTGCTTAATTTTAAACTCATTTTTTACATGAAAGCCTTGCCTCCACATGTAATAACTGGATTTTCCTGTGGATCGTTTATTTTCTTCAGCTGACAGATGCAGGGTGAAGGCTTCATTGTCTTCACTCTTAGAACTCTGGAAGTATGTCTCTTATGAAACAAAGATTGTATTAATTTTGTTAAGACTGGGATCTACATCAAACTCACCAACTGAAAGCTTCTTTATCTTGGACATGAACAAAGTAACTTCGGGATGAATACTGGTGAGCTCTTTCTTCACAGCTTCAACCTTCTTAGGACGTAAAGGCAGAACTATAACTGTAGTGGGAAGTTTGCATCCATACATTTCTTCAAGCTGGGCGATGCTTGGTTTTCTTTCAATCCATTCTGAGACGATATATCCTATGTTTGCATCAGTTGGAGGGACATCGTGGAATCTTACTTTATATCCATTGCTAAAAATACAAGGCTGGCTTGTGATTAAGAATGCACTCTTATACCCAATCCCTTTAATGCAAAAAAAAATTAGATATGTAAAAAATAACATAACATACGTAATAGAACTATATCATGAAACTTCCTACCTAAAACTTGAGACACTAACCAACCCATTGCGCTAATAAAACACTATATTACCTGAAACTTGATACACTAACCAACCCTTTTTCTCCAATGAACCTCTTTCCCTTTTCTTCTTTGTGGATCCAATGCTGCACATAGAATCAATATTATGTTTCTGAAATCCAACCTCATTGTTACACACCAACAGTGTGGCAGCAGCACCCACTTCACAGATATCCTCACTTGTAATTACAAATTCCAACGAAGGTTGCGCCTCAGGTGCATAGGTGTTATCCTCTGCATTCTGCAATAAAAACACCATTTTTAAGTATTGAAAACCTATTTGATAATATGAAATAGGTTGAACCGTGAATTACCTGGTTGAGCTCCATAAGAAAATGCACATCCTTGCTGTATGATTCAGCAGACAGATGTTTCACCGCTTGGTGAAAATCTTCTACAAGCGGGTTATGAAGGGAAAATTTGGTCTTTCTAATATATTCAATCTGATCTTTTGGTGTCGCCATACCCACACAAGCAGTGAAATCCAACCATAACAATGAGAGAATGCAAACCAACCCCAATTACAATATGCCTGTCACTCAAATCTAACCCCAATAACAAAATCCATGTCATTGAGATCTCCTGGGCGAATTGAAGCCCTTTGCTGCATTATATTGATCTCTGCGGATGGTCTACGGATGCAAAAGTGGTAACTCTCCGTCATCGACACGCTACTTTCCTGTCCTTTTCGAGTACTATATATTTGATTTACTTTGCCTCTATCTTTTAAAATGATGCGCTTAACGTTAAGTGAAATTATGCCTTGTTACTTCGAGTTTGATCAAAAGTTTGAAGCTTGTGATTATTTTTAAATTAAATATATTTTAATTTGGTACATTATAGTCAATTTTTTAATGCACCAAAAACAATTCTCATCAAACTGAAGTCTGTGAAACATAAAATTAACTTTACTAAACTTACAAGGAATCTTTGTGCATTCACCACAAAAATAATAATATCTTGTTTGTTTTTAATTATTAGTCCTTCCTTACTCATGAATAGGGATGCATTCCAATACCAAGGGGGAATTACTGGCATTTTGGCTGGTTCGTTTTTTGGTTAACAGGTAAATATCATTTTTGAACAGGTTGTTGAGGATGCTTCAACCATTGTCAATTGGGCTATTGGAATGGGTTTCATCAAAGCTTTGGCTCTCTCTTCTTGGTTGGATTTGCTTCTGGATTCCTTCCCACAGACTTTCTTAATACACACTTTTAGAGAACATAATTCTATCGCGGATGGGATTTCGCGTAGAGGTCTGATGGCTCAGGAAGGTCACATCTACTATGAGATCTGTTCAAACCTGGGTGTTTTGCAGCTAGGTTTTTGGCACTTGTTCCCTTCCTAGGCCCTTTTTTGTTATATTAGCCGTTATTTTTTCTCCTTTTTTGGCATCTTAGAATTCCTACGGATTTATTTTCTCTTGCTTTCTTTTTACAGTTGTTATTTCTGCTTCTTCTGTCTGGTTCGGTTTTTTTTCTGGCTGCTTTCTTTTTAGAGTTGTTATTTCTGCTTCTTCTGTCTGGATCGGTTTTTTTCTGGCTCTTTTGGATTGATCAACGATTTGTTGTTTCTTTGGGGACTAGTTTGTCTTACTTGTTATTTTTCACATGGTGTGCGGGTGGTTGTTGTTTATCTTGCTCTATGTTCCTTTTGGAAGTTCCTGGAGATGGATTGGGTTTCTATATGTGTTGATGTAACCTCCGAATACTTTAATATGAAGCATCGATATTTTTATGTGTTAAAAAAAAGGGATGTATTTACATTTATTTAGTATTACAAGTTTTTAATAAAAGTAAAAAATTAACTTTACTTGATACAAAAGGTATCATGGTATCTTTACTTTTAAAAAAAATTGTCTTGAATTGTTAATCTTTGTTAAAGATGATGTCTTTTTTCTTTTTACTTGATAGAGAAATACCTTGGTATATTTAATTTCCAAAGAGATTGTTTTTAATTATTATTATTTTTTAAAAGAGGGTGTAATCACCTTGACAAGGATATACTTTTAATTTGTGATACTTTTCATTAAAAAATTAAAACAATTTGACTTTATATCTTAATTCTTAATTTTTGATAATGTTTATAGTAAGTTTTGTAATGTTTGTGAAAAAAATAACTATTAAATTGATTTTTTGAAAATTCAAAAATATATTTTATATTTTTTGAAAAAAAAAAAAAGTTTTTCTTTTGGTGGAGTAAACTTTGGATTTGACATAAGTCCATGGAGGATGCTTTTTATTTATGGATTTAAAAATTATTTAAAGAAAAAAAAGAAAATTCAAGAATTTTACATGTGAACAGAAACATCAAATCATTAATTTAAAAACTTTAAACCACTACTACTTGGGACATTATAGCAAATGGATGAGAGTTGGATGCCTTCCTTGCTTTATCAAACTGGTTATACATTTTTAATGTTGGATCCCATGGTTCATAGCTCTTCCGGATTTACCCAACCACATGATATTGGTTGGTCTGGAAATCTAATTGGGGCCATGATATAATCTGTTGATCATGGAAGCTCCTAGAATATCCATGGCTTAAAAAATTTAGGATTTTACTCAACCTTTCTAGGTGGCCTCCATGAGCGCAATAACTCGGATCCAAATGGTTCAGAATTTAAAGCACCTTCCTTTAATTCTCTACTTCATTATACAACTTGTACAAGAAAGACACCTTATAAAAACTCAACTCAAAGAAAGATTCACATATTGTCATAGAGACAAAGAAGGTAAAAAATGAATGAAAAGCTTTCCATGTCGAGGTCCATCCTTCCCAAAGTAACAAAGCTACTAAATTTGAAAAAAACTGGTCTAACCTCCATTGAATACAAGTATAGATGAGTAACAAAAGTTCTTGAATTTATAACATAATTGTTAAAATATGGGAAAATTTGATACATGAACCATAAGATTCTTCTGCTTGAAAAATGAATTTACACCATTGGTCAGTTAGCAATGACATATGGTACTTGTTGTTAATTAGAATGATATTGTTTTCTATGTTTTCATAAAGACAAGGCTTCTACAATCACCCATACCATTAAACATCTGGATGAACTAGAGGAGAAGGTAAAGTCCCTTTGTGCTTGCAAAGCCATCAAGAAAAACTAGTGCAAAGCTAAGAATGCAAGAAGTCCTTCTGTTAAAAAACACACAGAGACAAGTTCATATAACAATTGGTCCACTGTGACAGTACTTTCAAAACAGTTTGGTGTATACTTGGAGGTGAAGACTTTTTTTCCTTTCTTTAAATTTGTATTTCTTGATCAATAAAATTTATGAATCCGTGTTACATCCCTTTGTCAAATATTGTGTTTTTTTCTAGTCTGTAGCTCACAAATTGTGATTTTTTTTGTGATATCAACATAGATCCAATATGATATATCATTATTTTGAGATTAGTGTAAGTCATTAATTTCAATTCCAATCCCACTCTTCAACTCTGTGAGCATTGGAATGATATATCATATAAATAAATCCAATATTTAAACCTAGAATTTATTGAACACAAAACACTTAGATTAGAGGAGACATTCAAAAATATCCATCACGAATTGCAAAGTGCACATGCCTTATCTGGCTTCTTCATCTATTTATTTTGAAATGGTAATTTTGGTTTCAGGATGAACAATCACATAAATTGAAGTTTGGGATTTGGGCACACATGCCATCCTTAAAATTCTCTTCCCATGGAGCTTGAGATTTCTCCTCAGAACTCACAAGGCTTTGGACGAGTGCCAAGTGGATGTCATGCAGTCTATTATGACGAAACATGGAGGCAATGCCATGTATTACTTCACAATTGAATGGTAGAAAGAATATCGTTTCTTCCAAGAGGAGTCACTTTTGTATTTTACTAGTCGGTGGTACATAGTAATCTTTTCCCTAGTGTCAAAACATAAAAAAGCACAAAAAATTGATATGGGATGTGCTTACTGCTTATCATCAAATATTGCATTGTAATATCACTGTATTTAATAGAACAAAAAATTGATATGGGCCATGTCTATTATCAAACATTTCATTATAATATCATTGTTTTTAAGATAAATATTGTCTGAGCTGCATGTTGTAAATTATTAGAGTTTCATCTCAATTATTATTATTTTTTTTCAATTATGAATCTCAGTTGTATAGATATTGTTGATGTATTTTCTTTCAATTATCAAAATTAATTATTTTTATTCGTTAATAGGAAGGGATATACTTTTCATTCAAAAGTCAAAATACTTTGACTTTGTATTAATTCTTAATTTTTTATGATGTTTATTGTCTAGACGGATCTATAATTTTGTCTTGACAGATATTCAATTTTGATGATAAACATAATGACAATGAGAATTAAGAGTCAAAAGAATTCCAAGCTACAACAAAACTATAATCATGCCTATGCCATTATAGGGTTGATAATCATACCTACTAATCAAGGACTTGGATCGTTGGTTGAAGAGGACAACTATGGCTGTTAGCGCGACATTAGTCGACACGGGTTCCACTCACTGTCGACACATACCACAGTCTTCCTGAGCACTGGCCCGGATAGGGTTTATCCGGCCCAGCAACACCTGCAGAGAAGATGAGGTCTCACCCGAGGCATCTAGGAAGAGCAGATGGAACCATGTTTCCGCGGAATGAAGGAGGATGGTTTCAGCTATGATACTTGAACACTAGGACAGAGATCTTTAAGCATTCAACATAGTGTTAAAGCAATGTTCAACCAAGACATTCATCATTGCAACAACAGTAATTGTAAAGCAAGTATTGCATCAAAGAAGCATGACATTATTTGTATAGTGCAACATCGCATTACCATAACTGAACAGATTAAACACAAAGATTGTACCAAAATAGCTTCATCATATTATCAGTGTCGACGTAGATACAATATCTCTGCAAAAACTAGATCTCTGCAATGACTCTTAACATCAAAACATACCCAGAAAACATACAACCAACATTAGAGCTTTGCATAATATCTCCAGCATTCGATCATGATCCCGATCTCATAATCATGCCTTCATCACTTACAATTCTTATCTATATATAGGCTTCCTCCTTACAACTCTTGTCCACTTTCTAACAACTTGTTAACCGACACTAAGGACAAATGACTCAATATCTAACTAACTTATCCAAAAACGACCAAAAACCTACATTCTACGGTATAACTGACTCAACAGTACATAATATGTGGTCCAAATGACCCAAAACCCACAATTCGCGGTACACTTGACCAAAAATGCATAAAATAATCTTCTGCTCGTGGCCTTTCACGCCATCTTCTGCCTTGTCGCAGCATCGGAGATGCTGTGATAGCACTCTACCAAACCGCCTGCCAACAGGCCCTCAACTGGAGACGGTGTACTCCATCGTTTTGACCTTGAAGTCCTCATACGGTTGTTCAACTGTCCATACTACCTCCTTGGCTTCCGTAGCCGCTGACTGCCTATCAACCATGTCTTTTGCAGATGGGTGATCTGTAAGCTTTTCCACTACCTGCTATCGACACTTCTGTACTTCCTGCAAAGCTTCACTAGCTTGTAGCATGAATTTGCCACCGCTGTCCTGGAACTCCTCTAACTGGGCCGTACATGTCTTCTGTCGCTTGTCTGCCTTGGCGACATGGTGTTACAAGTCTTTTAGCTCCTGAGACTTAGCAACTTGCTCCAGTGGTGGCATTGTGCGCATTGCTGCTTTCAATGTGGCCAACTATCCCTCCACTTCCTGTCGATACTTAGTCAGCTGCTCAACCTGCTCGTCATGAACAATACAGCCCCAGAATTGTATAGTTTCAGCCATGAGCCTAGTTGCCTACGTCTCCAGCTCCTCCATCTGAGCGACAACTTCCTTAATTTCCCTTCTTCGTTCATCCACTTTAGCTTGAGGTGTACCCGGTTTCATTTGGGCCTTCAACTCATGATTTTCCTATCGCAACTGAATAATGACAACCCCCAGTCGCTGCACCCGGTGGAGCACATCTACCTATTCAGTGGGCTCCGGCACATGTTGATAAGCTTCTGTGATCGCCTGGTCAACCCGTACACTGTCGTCCCACATACAAGCCTTCTCCGCAATAAGGAAATCATGTTCCTTCTTGAGTCCTTAGATCTCACGAGCCTTCTTAGCCTGTTGTTCCTTGATGTGTGTTTCGAGGTCATCCACAGCTTGCCGTGCGGAAGCAGCCCTGGTGGTCAATTCTTCAATAGTGCGCTTCGCATCTACCTCACTCGCTTGTAGTCGTACACACATACCACTGATCTACCGCAGTCGGTCTGTCGTTTCCTTGCTGGTAGTAGCTTGTATAGTGGTCAACCCTTCTGATGGCAATACGTTAACATTGAGGGTTACCATCTTCAACTGTTGCAGCAACGTGTTTACTGCCGCATCTTCGGTCACAATCAAAGTTGGGGGAATTTCCACATTCCCCACCCGCGGCTCAGTGCTGATTGTGCCAAGGGTTGGTGTCGTTGCTTCCTCTTGTGCCTTGCCGGAAACTATATCATACACAGACTCTAACCGAGTGGTGATTGCATGGAATCCTTCATCCGCTTTCCTTGCCATCTTGTCCGCTGCCGTAGAGGATTCAGTATTGAGCACTATGAGCAGACGACCCAACTGTGCCTCAGCAGGCAAGGACAACCCGTTGATCGTTGCATGCTCCTGATACCTTTTCGAGTGGTTTTCTTCAAGGTCCCGGTAGCTATCATCCGATATTGTTTTGGTCGATTCTTGCCCTGAGTCATGGTGACTCTGCTGGTCCTACACCGATACTCGATCATCTAGGCCCAATACCGGGCCACCGGCTTCTATCTCCGCTAAACTCATGGGTTGTCACCATGCCTCCGACCACTCATTCACGACAGCCTCCAAATCATCGGACGTCACCTTATACGAGGTCTGCAACCATTATCGATCAGGATCACGGCAGGCTTGTATATGTATGGTATGTGGCCGAATTGCAAATGCCATGACTGGTCTGAACCATGCTGTAGTTTCTTCAGATATTCGTGGGACTTGTATTGCCACAGCACAAAGCATCTCCCAAAACAGCCAAAACTGCAATTGGCAATCCAGGAGTCTCTCTGGCTTCCATACATACCATAGATTCTGATATCGTGCACCCCGCCATTCTACTGCAGCCGGACAGTCCATGCCCTAGTACGTGTCAGGATCCTTCCATGCGATGAAGGCAATCAACAACAATAGCCAACTGTATGTGAAGGAACCCTTTCCCGATTGGACTCCCACAACGTCCTCCATTAATTGATTCAAGAGATATAGAGACCAGTTCATTTGGACCCCTTCCGCTCATTTCTCTGCGCATGCAACGATCCCCGAGTTGCACTGGTTAGGCCGACCACCCCTAACCACCTTGCAGGATAGGATCTTAATGCCCATGAGTACCTCCTGATCATTGCAGCTGCTGGTGCGATACCCACTCCCATCCGTTTCTAAGCCATATCTATATGCCAACTGTAGCACCTGCTTTTTGTTGTTTTCCTTTCCTTGGATGAACAACGACGGATCAACTCGATTTTTAGGCAAGTTGGTTATATACGAAATTAAATCAACGGTGACCAGGACTTCTCTGTCTAGCCACAATGATCCACCATGAAAGAACGCAAGGAGCTGCTTTACGCAGGCATTAACTTCCACCAGTCACCCAAAATGTGGCATGTTAATAAGCCCTAACAAGCTGGCCTACTTCAATCCTTGTGCCTAGTCTTGTACAGTCGGTGTCAGGGAAAGGTGTGTCTCGGGCACATATGGGGCGGATGCAACATCAGGGTAGGCCACCATATCATGGTCCTCGTAGCACAGGCATATCAACGTCGGCCTAATATCCACAGAGCACTCCATTCCAGCCGGGAGCGCTGACATCTTTACACCATACTTTTGCTTAGGGTTTATCTTGCGTGGGGTGGCATCCAACCGAATGTGAGGGATATACCCAAGGATTTTACCGGCTGATAGTCCCGCCCGGGGAAGACTCATGAATGCGGCGACTAGACTGCCCCACATGTTCCTGAGCTTCCCCTGCCGTCGGGGCGGAGGACCGAAGTATCCTCTTACTCTATGGGGACTCAGAGTGCTGACCTCCCCATCGCTTCTTAGCGACGACTGATGCTCCCACCAGCATATTTGCAACTTTGGCTCCAAGATCAACGGCTCCAGATGAAACAACTTCTTGCTCGAAAACCACCGAGATGAAGGGAGAATCCACTTCACTGCTAATCTCGATTGTCTCTAGTTCTCCTGGCATACCTCGCAACACTTCGTTATATGCTTATTTGCACCTTGCTCAATTCATGACTACACTCTGCAACAACACTTCACAAGTGATTTCTCAGTGTTTTCCAACCAACTCCGATCCAGTTTTATAGCTTACAGTCGAATCCTCCGTAATCATCACAAAATCATGCATTAATTCAACCAAAATCCCGTATTAATGACGCAAATCCATCGTTGATCCTGTTAGCTGATCGACCGGATCCACCATTAATGCCCATCATTCGAACAAGCACCATTAATTAACTGCTTTAACTTTTGTCATTTATTGTTGATTGGACCCGGTCGCAACACTGTCACTTGTCGCCGAACGCTCCAAACTTGCGGCAGAAGCCTCCCTGCTTCCGCATTCCATCCTTGTTGGTGTGCCATCGTGCCACCAATCAATCTACTTCTCTTCTCTTTTTTTTTTCTTTTTTTTTTTCCCCGATACGACTCAGGCATTGCGGTGTTCCAAGCCCGACTGATAGGGCTTCAACCTATGACCATTTACCATTTTTGGGAGCATCGCCCCATCTAGCTGCTACAGCTGAACCGCGCCCCGTGAAGTAATACGACTGATGCGATACGGACCAAGCCAATGCGTCTGCAACTTCCCTGGATGTTTCATAAACTTGCTGTCGGACAACAGTACCAAGTCGCCCTACTGAAACTATTTTTTTTTTATGTGTCGATCATGCCATGACTTCTGGCGATCCTTCTCTACCCCCTGGTGGAACCCAGCGATGAAACGATCTTCCTCTAACTGCACCAACTTCTCTAGACGTTCATCTAGTGTCGTTGAATCATCCAGGCCTGTTGCGGAGGCGATGTGTAGACTCGGGACAATATACTCCATTGGAATAATTGCTTTTTGTCCATACACCAGCTTAAATGGTGTCTTCCCTGTCAGCCGTTTACATGTGGTGCGATAGGCCCACAATATTGCTGGGATTTTGCGATCCCAGTCATCGTGGTTCACGTTACACACCTTTGTCAGCGCATGCTCCAATATCTTATTGAAAGCCTCCACCATGCCATTTTCTTGCGTATGATAGGGCGTACTCTTCTTATGCTGTATCTGCAACTCCTTTGTCAATGCGATGATGGTGTGATTAAGAAAGTGGCTACCTTGATCGCTCAATAATATCTTGGGGCAGCTGAAGCGAGTGACAATGTGGTCAAAGCGAAACTGTGCGGCTGTGGCCGTAGAGCAATCAATGACTGGTGCAGCTTCTGCACATCGAGTAAAATACTTTGTCGCTATGATAATATAGTGCGCACCCGTGCGCTTGCCTGGTGGATTGATCGGTCCTACAAAATCCACTACCCATTTGTCGAATGGCTGCAATGTCAATAGGGGAATCAACGGCATCTCATTGCGTCGGGATGGTTTTCCAGTTCGCTGACATACGTCACAGGACCGCACATAGTCTGTCGCATCATTATGCAGTGTGGGCCACCACAGCCCAACACACAGCACTTTCCTAGCAGTCGCCCTACCGTCATAGTGTCCTCCGGCTACTCCTCCATGCCCTTCTGCTAATATTTGCGATTGCTCATGCGGCAAGACACATCTGCGTAATACCTCATCAGCACCCATTTTATATAACTCTCCGGAAATTAGCTAGAAGTCTGCAGCCTTGACTACCAACTGCTTCTTCTGATTGGTGGTGAACTCGTCTGGTGCAGTACCCGTTGTTAGAAACTGAATGATTTTCGCAAAGTAGCCATCTGCAACCTCAACCCGAAATAGTTGAGCATCCGGTAAACCATCTTCAATGTTGGTCGGCTCCTCTCTTGTATCGATCTGCGAGAGATGATCAGGACCATCATTCAACCGGCCTGGCTTCATAATGAATTCAAAATCAAACTCCTGAAAAAGAAGTAGCCAGTGTCATATTCCCCCCCCCCAACATAGGCTTATTGACCAGGTATTTCAACGTGGAATGGTTGGTGAACATTTTAAAGTGCCCACCCAACAAATAGTGTCTGAACTTCTACAGCGCATAGACCATTGCCAGACCTTCCCTCTCAGTAGTAGTGTGATTCCTTTTTGAATATGACAACTTCCGACTTGCAAAAGCAATAGGATGATCAAGGTCGCCTTCCCCTGGTTGAGCCAATACGACACCCAACGCAATCGATGAGGCATCAACATGGACATGGAATTCCTTACTCCAGTCCGGAAATACCAATATCCGTGCCGATGCCATCTTCACCTTCAGTGTTTCAAAGCTGTCGTGACATTCTGGGGTCCACTAAAATAGCGCATCCTTTTTCAACAATTTCTCCATAGGGGCGGTAATCACAGCATAACCCATAATGAACTTGCGATAATACCCTGTGTGTCCTAGTGTCGCCTGTAACTGCTTAACAGCGGTCGATGGTTGCAAACTCAAAATGAGCTCAATCTTGGCCAGATTGACCAACAACCCTTGCTTACACACAATATGGCCAATCAATATCCCAAACGATGCACAAAAGATGCATTTCTTCAGATTCGGCGATATCTGGTGCTGTCGGCATCACTCAAGCATCAACCACAGATTCGCTAGATGATCACGGACCAAACCATAGACCGTCCAATCGTCCATGTATACCTGTAAAAATTTATGAATGAAGTCTTTGAATGCAGCAATGACAACCCACAAAAATATCGCAGGTGCATTCTTCAAACCAAACGGCATTACAGTGTATTGAAAGCAGCCCCATTTAGTAACAAAAGTTGTCTTATGGAGATCTTCTTTGGCAATGCGGATCTGATGATATCCAGTGAACCCATCTATGAAGGAGTACATCTCCTGGACACCCACACCTTCAAGTACTTCATCAGTAAATGGAGTGGGGAACGAATCATGCAAACATGCATCATTTAGTTTCCTGAGGTCAACGCAAATGCGCACTTCACCAGTCTTTTTATCCTGCACCACCATAGGACTAATCCATTTCGACTCCTCAACTAGTTCAATAATACCAGCGTCCAACATGCGATCCAGTTTAGCCTTGACCCCCTCCTTATGTAGCGGATTCAATCAATAGGGTCGCTGCCGGATCGGCTTAGCATCTGGTTTTAATGGAATCTTCATTTCTCCTAAGTTGTCCAGAATCCCCTTCATGTCGGAAAACTTGGTAGGAAATATGTCCTGAAACTCATGGAGCAAATTAGTGACTTTGCGTATCATCTCATTATCCCAGTAATCCCTGACATTTGCGAACTTTGGAGTGTCCTTTGTCCCAATGTTAATTTTGTGGATCTTTAGTGGTTGACTGATTGGGTCTCTTGGCGCATCAGGTGGTACCATAACACAACTTCCTTCTGACTCCAGGATATTCACATTATGTGGATCATCACCATCTTCTAGCCCACCACTGATATTGAAGCACTCCATGAGAGACTGCATCTAGTAGTGCGTGTGCGGATCCACAGGATATGCTACCGGGACAACCTGCAGAATTACATCATGGATGAGCTGCAATGCATTATTAACCTCTGGATCGACATCCACATAACTAAATGTATGGGTGAAACACACTGTGAGGTCCATCCAAATAGAAATTTCCCCTTGCAACTCTGCTGCAGTATACCATGAATGTGGCATCTCATCCAAAGTATGGATAAAAGCATGGACCCACTCATCTTTTGGTCGCGATATCCATAACTGCTAACATTCCATTAAGTGACCACCAGGATCGTTTCGACCATCATACTTTCCAGTGTGGTAAATCTCAGTATCATCAAAACATACCATCATCAATCGTCGGCATTTCGACCATCCATCAATTGATGCCTTGTGTGTCGCCCACTAGTGTGCTGGAGCAGCCTTCAATGCTTCGCTCAACGCCAGCAATCATTGTGGTTCGGAAACTCTTTCTTCGAACTCCATCAGAAAGTCGGATAAGCTAGGTAGTCCTTCATATATTGGTAGTGTAACCGTTTCAGTCATGACACGGCATAATGACTATGTGACCAACCCGCACTTACGGAGCGACACTTCGTGCAAGCGGTTCTTCCAATATTCCAGCGCATCATTAGAGTCAGAAGACGTAGAGATGTCACTGTGCCATCCCAGCTCACCGTTTGCAGTCAGATGTATATTATCTTCAGAAATATTGAATGCATGGTCCCATCCGCTGGGATCGTCGTCCTTCACTGACTCTATGTAGCGTCATCCTTCAGCCGGATCCAACGGGGCGATAACTCTGAGATCACGATTTTCAAAAGTCATCATCCGTCGCTTGAAGTTGATTACAGATCCACTATCATTAGCCCATCCAATCCCAAGTAGTGCTGCATAAGAGCTGCCGCCTTCGACAACTTCTATGACATCAAAGTCGGCATAGGTTTTCATACCCTCGATATCTATCACTAGCCGTGAAACTCACCCAATGGGTGTTAGTTTTGCCTGGTTAGCCAATCGGAGCTGTACAGAAGACCAGGTCAATGGGGGGCTCCCCATCTTCTGCCAAGCCTACTTTGTTAAGATGTTGACATCCGAACCAAGATCCAGAATAACTGAATCAACATCATAGTTGCCAATTTGAATATTCATCCGCATCTCCGTACCTGTCTTCTGTCATTGCAAGGAATTAACCGCGAGCTCTTGTCGATCCTGGGCCAGTCGTCGCAACAAGGCTTCAATCACAGCAAGAGGGTCGGGATCTCTTTCCAGGGACAAACAATGTTCCAAAAATGATCGAAGTGTGTTGGACCGCCATGACGGGTTAACCTCCAAAGTAGCATCAAAAGTAGAGAGCATGTCATACATGACAGCTTTACCTCAATCGTTTTCTAATGCACGTTGTGCCTGAAGAAATGTCTCCTGTTCCGCATCAATGTCAAATGATACCTTCTTTTGTCCAGCCAACCGGATCATTGAGCTATCTTCTCCAGTTGTCTTTCCTCCTCGAGTGACCACAGCAACGGAAGCATCTTGCGGTCTTGGTTCTGCAGAAATTGTCACGATGTTTGCACCCTGGGCCTGGTTCAATGGCGGATTCCCAGGTGGGTTCACATTCTGATTCTGATTCTGCCGTACATTCTAGTTCTGCACTGGTTGCTGCACTTGGTTATGGGCAGGCCCCTGTGCTTGGCGCTGTGTCTGCAACTGGGGAGTGTTCCCTGCCTACCATCGCGCAATCAACTGTGGACAATTCTCAACTGTGTGATCATTAAAAAAATAGAACGTACACTGGTTCTGCAGTAGCGGGGAATCCTGCTGGTAGTGTCCCCATACCGCACAGTGATAGCATTGAACAGGTCCGCGACCACCTCATCCTCCTCCGTGACCAAATCCTCTGCCACGTCCTCCCCGGTATCCTTCCTAGAATCCTCCTTGTTGCTGGTACTATGGTTTCTATGTTGGTGCTGGTTGCATCCCTTTCCCTTGTTGTGCATACTGCGGTTACTGTACATATTGTGGCTGTTGTAGAGCCATCTGCATCGGAGCATATTGCGGCATGAACTGCGGCGGTTGCTGCTGGTGTGGTACAAACTGCATCTGCGGTTTAGGTAGCGGCTGGGCTACCTGTGGCTGTGGTTGCGATTGTTGTACGGCACGCTAGTCGTCCTTGACATAGAATGCATCATACATTCTTTCTTGTAGCAACCCATATGCACGACAATCTTTGTCATCGTGACCCACCAACTTGCAAAATGTACAATAAAGATTTCTCGGGGTTGTGACCATTTTCTGCATATATGGGCAATTGTCATTGCTGTGTCCATATACATGGCAAACGTGACACCATGGCATGCTTCCACCATTCAATGGGTTTGGCACCCCTGACACCAAATAATTGCATAAATCCAGGAAATCGTCCTTCGTATGCCCTTCTCCTCGACATTGTGTACACCATACTTCATCGCGCTGTTCCTTGCCTTTCTTCAAATCTTGCAGCTGTATAGTCAAGTTAGTGAGCTGTGTCTATATCTGCGACATCCCAGCTGCATTTTCTCCAATCGGTGACGCCTCCAATTCCATTGCAATCTCTAAAGCTTCCCTGGGCGTCGAGATGTCTTGTTGCATTAACGGTAGACGAATGTGTGGTAGCAGTGCCGCAATGAACCACTCTTTATGTTGGACGATGCTCATATTGAAACTAACCTTGGCCATCAACGTCTTGAATCGCTGGTCAAAATCCCATACTATTTCATTGGGTTACTGCTTAATTTCCTTCAATTTGGTAATATACTGAGCCTCGGACTTAGGCTTCCTAAATTCTGCAATCAGTCCATCCCGGATCTCGTCTAGTGACTTCTCTGGAGCTCCTGTAGGGACTAGAACAAACTTCATAAACCAATCTAATGCACGACCTCGTAGAGTCGTCGCTAACTGTCCTTTCTTAGCAGCATCATCGGTGATCTGTTTAATGGTCTACACCACTTCACACAAAAACTAGTACGGTTCTGGGTGTTCTGTCCCACTCCCGTGGAACAACAGTAACTTAGCATCATCGCCTGCCATTCTGGGCTTCCTGCCTCATGTTGCTGTACTACTACCAATCAACTTTTTTGGTGTTGAAGAACTTGGCGGTGTCGAAGTGGCATTTATTGCTATCTGAGAGATAGTGAGCGGAGGTGTGGGTACATTGGTGCTGGGGTTTGGTCCTGCCTCTATCCTAGGCGTAGCCTAGTTGTCCTTATCAAGACTGTGAGGTCGCTTCGTTCCATGTGGTCTTCCTTCACGGTCTTTTGGTTCGACCGCAGTAGGACCTTCTCCCGTCCTCTACCTCTTTTCCTGTCGGAACCTCGCTCCTCCCCTCGTAAGACCACTTTCTTCCTCGACTTCACTCACAATATCATCATGACCTGCACCCATCTACCCCTTATCATTCCATGTACCACCCCCAAATGTTGCGGTACCCATGACCTCCACCCACCAGGCTGTCTACTGATCAAGATGCATCTTCAATATACCCTTTTCGCAAATAAGCATCTTAATCGACAGTTGAAGTGACAGTAGAAACCTGCCCCGAGGTTCGCAGAAAAATATATTTCGGCTTCACTGTAGGATTTATGAGTATCAACCACGAACTCTGTGATATAGCCCTCTAGGATGCTATCGAACCACACTTCAAGAACCCGCGATGCTTTATTATCAACCTCCTGTAGCTCTTGAATCAACTCGGGATTCCAGGTTGTCGGTTCACCACCCTGGAAGTTCCTCTTCTAGAAGGTCAACTTTGCCAACCACTCATACAAAATGACTGGGAATTCACAGAAGAACCATTCATGCGGTCCATCGTGAATATATCTACCCACCCACTAATCTATTGTCAGTTGAGTGTTCCTGCTTTCCTCTTCAGCGAATTCCTACAACTTCTGATCAAACCATTCTTGGATCTCCGGTTTCGTCGGGTGCCACAACATGTCCTCTTTTCACTTCGTACACGATCCCGGCAACGGAACCATTTGTTAGCGCGACATCAGTCGATAGGGGTTCCACTCACTGTTGACACATACCGCAGTCTTCCTGAGCACCGGCCTGGATAGGGTTTATCCCGCCCAGCAACACCTGCAGAGCAGACGAGGTCTCACCCAAGGCATCTAGGAAGAGCAGACGGAACCACGTTTTCGTTGAATGAAGGAATATGGTTGCGGCTATGATACTTGAACACTAGGACAGATATCTTTAATAATTCAACACAGTATTAAAGCAAAGTTCAACCAAGACATTCATCATTGCAACAACAGTAATTGTGAAGCAAGTATTGCATCAAAGAAGCATGACATTATTTGTATAGTGCAACATCGCATTATTTCATATGCACTGTGTTCCAGAATAAATCATCGACGTTACAGATTTGTGATACGCAGCCCATCATCAGAACCAAAGAGGACTCAGAGAAATGTTGAAATATTTGCATGTTGGAATTAGAATAATGTGGATCTATCCAATTCATGATGGAATTAGAAGAACATGGATCCATCCCTTTTTTAAATGTCTGCATTTCTAGACGAGGAGATGACACCCTAGCTCATCAAGTCGTCTGTAAAGAAACCTACTCTTAGCAATACCTCCATGCTCAATACCATCATCACATTTCCTAGAAAATAGGTGTTATCAACACGTTGGCTACTAGAACCCTCAGAATCTCAGATGACGAACAACTTGAGCAAGAAAGGAGACACTTTATCAAAAGTTTCCAGAATAGGGGTTACAAGGAATGGCAAGTTAAGAAGGCATTTCAAAATGTTGGTAAGACCCCAAAATATTAGAAGAAAAATGAAGTTAAGCAAAATGATGATCTCTTATGTCCATGGAACCTAAAAAAAATCGCGAGAACTATTAGAAAAATTGATGGTGATAACAAAAGGAGACAGGATAGGCACGTTGTATTTATGTCCTCATAATGCTAACTGTTCTATATCTTTAGCTTCCATAGAAACAATTACAACATTGTGGAATCATAGGCTTAGCCACATGAGTGAGAAGGGGATGCAGATTCTCCACTCAAGGAAGTTGTTGTGAGATCTGAAGCATGTAAGTTTGGAATTCTGTGAGAACTGTGTTTATGGAAAACATAAGAGAGTCAGATTTCTTAGGGTTGGGAAACAGAAGAAGAGTGAAGAGTTAGAGCTTGTTCATACAAATGTATGGGGACCATCTAAGGTACAATCTATTGGTGGCTCTCATTATTATGTTACATTTATTGATGATGCAACTAGGAAAACTTGGGTTTATTGCATTAGACAAAATCCTGATGTGTTTTCTACTTTTAAGAAGTGGAAAGCTTTGGTTGAGAATGAGACAGGAAAAATGTTGAAGTATCCCAGATCTAATAATGGAGGTGAATACTGCGGCAAGGAGTTTGATATTTACTGTTCATACCATGGGATTCGTAGAGAGAATACAGTCCGAGGAACACCACAAGAAAATGGTGTTTCAGAAAGGATGAACAGAACAATCATGGAGCGTGCAAGGTGTATGAGATTACATGCAGGGTTGCCCTTACAATTTTGGGCAGATGCTATAGATATTGTTTTTTACTTAATAAACATAGGGCCTTCAAGTGATTTGGATGATAGTATTCTAGAGGGGGAATGGACAGGTAACAAGGTAAACTACTCATTTCTAAGAACTTTTGGTTGTCAAGCATTTTTCCATATTGATAAAGAAAATAGAACAAAGCTTAAGGCTAACTCCAAGAAATGTACCTTTATTGGATACGGGGTTGATGATTTTGGTTATTGCTTATGGGATTATGAAAGTAACAAAATCATTAGGAGTAGAGATGTGATATTCAATGAAAAGGTCATGTATAAAGATCAATTCTAGGGAAAGAAACATGAAAAGGAAAGCACAGAGTACACAGTGCTTGATGAAATAAAAGAAAATGAAGTTCCAAAAGTGCCAGAAAATCAAGAACAATAGAAGGTACCTCAAACTACTGCAAGTGTTAGAAGATCTACTAGGTTAAGTAGACCTTCTGAATGATACTCTCCTTCAATGTATTATTTATTGATGACTGATTCTAGTGAACCATAATTTTATGAAGAAGCAAAGCAGGTGGAAACTAAAAACAAGTGGGAGCAAGGCATGAATGAGGAGATGGACTCATTGGTGAGAAACTACACATGGGATTTGGTTCAATTTCCTGTAGGTAAAACAACATTGTAGAACCAAAGGGTTTATAGGTTGAAGGAACAAGATGGAGGCAAGAAGTGGTACAAGGCTAGACTTGTTGTAAAGGGGTTTTGCACAGATGAAAGGTATAGATTTCGATGAAATATTTTCTCCTGTTGTTAAAATGAATTAAATTAGGACTATTTTAAGTCTAGTGGTGGTAGAAGATTTGGATCTTCAACAATTAGATGTAAAAACAACCTTTCTCCATGGGGATTTGGAGGAAGAGATTTATATGCAACAACCACAAGGGTATGAGGTCAAAGGGAAGGAGAATTTGGTATGTAGGTTGAAGAAGATCTTGTATGGCCTGAAGCAAGATCCAAGGAAGTGGTATTTAAAATTTGACAGGTTTATGATAGAACAAGGTTATAGTAGATGTCATTATGACCATTGTGTTTATTTCAAGAGGTTATATAATGGAATATATATTATATTGTTATTGTATGTGGATGACATGCTCGTTGTAGGGTCTAACATGCATGATATAAATGTGCTCAAAAGGAAGTTAACTAATTCATTTGCGATGAATGATTTGGGTGCTGCAAAGCAAATCCTTGGCATGCGAATAACAAGAGACATACAAAATCACAAATTGACATTGTCTCAGGGTGAGTACATACAAAAGGTGTTGGAGAGGTTTAGAATGCAGAATGCAAAACTAGTTAGTACACCTTTGTCCAACCATTTCAAACTAAGTAAGGATATGTGTCCCAAGACACAGGAAGAGATAGATTACATGTCCAGGGTTCTCTATTCATCAGCCATTGGCAGCTTAATGTATGCCATGGTGTGCACAAGAATATATATTGCACATGTAGTGGGAGTTGTGAGCAAGTATATGAATAATCCAAGTAAAGAACATTGGAAGGAAGTACAGTGGATTCTCGGGTATTTGAGAGGTACTACCACTCATGCATTATGTTTTGGAAGTTCAAACATTGTTCTACATGGATATGTTGATGCAGATATGGCAGGTGATAAAGACAACAGGAGGAGCACTACAGGGTATGTATTTATTGTAGGTGGAACAACAGTAAGTTGGATTTCAAATATGAAAAATGTTGTTGCACTTTCAACAATGGAAGCAGAGTATGTTGTTGCTACAGAGGCTAGTAAAGAGATGATTTGGTTGGAGAGGTTCATGGAGGAATTGGGTAAGAAGCAGGAGGATATCAGGTTGTGTAGTGATAGCCAGAGTGCCAATCATCTTGAAAAGAACTCATCCTTCCATTCTAATACTAAACATATACAACTCAAGTACCATTTCATTCGTTTTTTTGTGGAAGATGAACTATTGAAGCTGGAAAAGAAACATACTAGCGAGAATCCTGCAGACATGTTGACAAAGGTAGTAACTGTTATCTCCCCAAATAAACGTAGACTAGTCAAGTCATCTAGGTGATAGGAAGTCTTTAATTTTTTTTGTTTTTGGTCTACACATGTCGGAGTTCTAGTCCGGTAGGTCTGAGAAGGTAACAAAGTCTAAAATGATATTTTTGCGTTGGCCTCCTTCCGAAGACAAAGTTTTAGGTTTCAGTAGCTTAGGCATGCCTGGTTTTGGCTCATTAGCTACCGAAAGCCGGGTTTTCGGCTGTTTATGGTGTAAAAAGACAGAACCCTCCAACCACCAAAAGTGGAAAAGTTACAGTGTAAAGTGGGGAGACGGTTTTCGGTGGCTTGGGAGAACATGACGATGCTCATTAGCCACCGACAGATCAAACATTTTCCGCAGCTCGAGGGGCAAAGTCGAAATCTTCCCTAACTGCCGAAAGGAAAAAGTTATCCCTACATTCATGAAACCGTTTCGAGGGTTTGGGTGAACACAACAGTGTTCATTAGCCACAGAAATCCAGGAATACTTCCTGCAGCTTGCCGTCAACTGGGTTGGGTTGGCTTCGGCCGTCGAAAATAGAAGGCATTAGCGAAAATCATTTTTCGGCGGCATAGCAGGTTTGAAGACAAATTGTTGGCTGCCGAAAGGGAAGTCACAACAATTGACGGACATGTCAAATCGAGGGTTCGGGGTCATGGTGCAGGGAAACCATCATAGTTTAAGCCATCGAAGGGTCATTTCAACAAAATTCTGATGCACCCCGAGAGTAGTCCAGACACCACTGCCATACTTTTGACCAGACGGACCTCTTTCCCATCCACATAACCGCTTTTCTCAATTTTCGTTCCACTACCGCAATCATATCTCGGCCACCATCATTTCACCCTCATGATTACCCACCTTTGCATACCCTCGGAGTTAGCTCCCGAAAGGCCACACCACCTTCCCATTTTCGCCCCCACCGTGTCGATTGAGCCCATTTTTCCCTATTCCCTATCGCTCTTAGTCCGGGTTTGAGCAGCAAGTGCCACCAAGCAGGTCATCGATGCCGAAAGGGGGAGGAGAAGTTTTGAGAAAGGAATTAAGTGACACCTGCTACCTGGAGGCACACCCCGAGGTAGGTCAGTTTTTCAAAAATGTTGGTTGCTATAACTTCGTAAAAAAATTCAGGGCTCTAACCAACAAGTGGCTGAAGTTTTCGCCCTCACATATGACAGAGAAAAGGAAGCAATTGGCAAGGAAGAGTTCCATGTGAACGAGGCCCTCATTGCCCAGGTAACAGAATTGCCCACGACCGGGGAGAGCTGGTTTAAGACCACGATTAAGAAGTATTTTGAGTTTAAATCATATATCAAACCGGAGCACAGGAGTCAGGTTTGGAAGAAGGACATCCCTATGTCATACCTGGAGGACAATTGGCAGCTATTATTGAAATCCATCCTGGCCTATATAACCTATGAGGGCAGGTATAACCGGGTGTTAATCTATCACTTCAGATTGCTGGATCATTTCACGGGAAAAAACCCTCTAAATATCCCTTTCTACCTCCACAAGAGCCTCACCAAAATGGCTCACCATGTAAAGGCTCAGCCCTCCAAAATTGCAGGGAGGCTATTCCACCATGGTCTGATCAAATTGTTGGTGTCTGAATTATTGCAGAGAAAGGGCATGAAATGGACTTTCTTTCTTTTCTGGAGTGGGCTCGAAACCGAATTACAGCTAGAAGGTGGAAAGAAATCTTCAAACCCCAAAAGTGGAAAACGGAGAAGGAGGGCTCTTCCCCCAAATTCAGTTAAACCCCTTTCCTCAACTCCACCGGTGAAGAAAACCAAAAGGAAGCTGACATTTGATGATAGGGCTGAGGATGAGGGGATGGTTTCAGAAGAAATTCTTCAGGAAGTGTAAATCCTTTGAACCTCCCTTACACTGATTCTGAAGAGGAGGGGGAGTTGCAGAGAGCGGAAGAAGAATTTGAGTGAGGTGAAAACAGAACAGGTGCCCCAGGAAGAAGCCCCAGCCCTGATGGAGCAGGAGAGTGACTGTGTAAAGTTGTCCCCATTTACCTTTATGGAAGACCAAGGATTAGACTGTGTAAATTTACCCTCCCCTACACCCGTGGAGGAGAAGAGTCAGCAAGTGGGAGACAGGCCAACCCAAAGGCGAAGATTTCAGCTTCATAGAGAATCAACTGGCTCCTTTAGCAAGCTTATGAATGCAAGTTCCTCCAAAAGGTTATTAAAGAGAAAAAAGAAAGGCTGACAGAGAGGTACAACGATCTTTACAGATCCTTTCATGGATTGACCAAGAAACATGGCAAGATGAGGGGCAGAAACATAAGGCTTGTCAGGGAAAACATCCAATTGAGGAGAAGGGTCGAAGTTTTAGAAGGCAAGGAAGGAGGCCAAAGTCCCCAGCCCATGGCACATTCAAACCTGGAGACCTTAGCTGCTGCCACGATTGACTTGGAAAATCCTCCGACCTCGGCCTAGGAGGAAGAAACATTCAGGTAACATGAGGATGTAAACACAGTTTTGACATTTCTTTTTGTAGTTGAATCTTACATGGTTTTCAGCAGCTTGGGCGAACATCGAAACTGTTCATTAGTTGCCGAATCCCGTTCTGGTAGCTTATGGTGTGCAAGCGACGCCCTCCCAGATACCGAAAAGGAGATAAGGTTTTCCATCACCCTAAAGCGTTTCGGTGGTTTAGGTGAAGCGTTATTATGATTCATTAATCACCGAACGTTAGGCTTTTGGTTGCTTGTCACCTTCAAGCTCAGTTTTGTTAGCTGCCGAAAACTAAAATAAACGCATGAATATATCAACAGGCAGCAAACCTTTTTGGTATGGTTCCTAGCACCTTGAAGATGTTTTCCAGAAGGATGACAGGCGTTCAAGTGTACCATGATCACCTCTGTTCGCAGACTGGGAGCGCTGGCAGATTCGACAGCAAAATATTCTCGCCTATTTTTGGAAAACACCCCTACAGGTTTCTACAGAATGGCATTTTCACACCTGCCCCAGCTCCAAGATGCTTGTCTCAAACTGCCAAGCATGGTGTCACTTACAAAGAGCATTTACCTTGATCATGATGTGTTGCTGCATCTATCATTTGTTGTTTTCAGTTGTTATTTTTAGCATATTCGATCCATCTGTTTGGGATCTAAAAAACTGTGTAATGGCTACAAAGCCAAAGATTGAAGTAGAATATAGGTTCGATTTTGGGATATTTTCACACATTTGTAAACTCAGACATTATATGTTATAGCAGTAAAACCAGTTTCTTTCACTATTAACTATTCAGTTTTCCATCTTCTTTCTGTTCTGCACTTGTGTTTGAATGTTACATTCACGTTGTTATGTTTGCTTACATTTGATGACTGTCATCTTATCATTATATTCACAAGCTTAAATCTGCAAGTGTTCTCTGACTATTATAATCTGCCATTCATATATAGGTTTTGTGTATGATTCTGCTGATATGATAGTTATTTCTCCATGCAATCACTTATTTTTAAAACCTCTGAACGCTAGTGGTTGAGAGCCTCGTCTATCTGAGTGCATTAGATATGTTTTGAGTGAAAAAGAGTGTTTGAATCGTCCAACTTGATCCACCCCCTTTTATATTATTCATATTTTGGTCAAGTTACCAGGCTCTTTCGACTGCAACCTAGAAAGACTCCAGGAGTGATAACAGTAGCCATAGAGAAACTGAGTTCCTACTCGGTTTCTGTTGGTTTTCTAGAGTGAAGATGAAGATGAGAAATTTTCCAGGTCCAAGGTTCAGATCATAGTCCAACAAGTGCAGCAGCGGTGGTTTTGTTGTGATCAGTCTCCAACTGGGAGATTGTTGGTTGTGGAGCTTGATCTTGCTGATTCAGAGATGTTGTTGTTTTAGGCGTGTTTGTACCCCATTTTTATATGACGTGCTAGTGGACTGTACAATCATCCCCACGGGGGTCCGTGGGGGACTATCCCCCTCGGTTGGGGGGCCAGCGGGCCCCTGGTGGGGGTTCAAGGGTCGGTACCCCTGAGAAAGGGTGTTCAGGGGCGAAGCCCCCGAAAGAAATTTTTTGGGTTTTTTTTTTTGGCCAACAAATTATGGGCCCATGGTTTTGGGTATCCTATGGTATTTTCCCATGGTAATTCCCCTTTAAAAAGAATACATTGTAATACGACTGTGTAAGGTATTGTAGCATTGTAAATATCTTTGTGATTGTGTAAGAGAGATTGAGCGAGAGTGAAGAGGAAGTTGCAGGGGATGTGCTGCAGGTTGTATCCCTTCATTTGTTGGATGGTATAATAATAAAAGGATTGGTAATTTCTCAGTGGACGTAGTCCATCTTGGGTGAACCACGTTATATTGGTGTCTCTCTTGTATTATGTTTATGTGATTTATATTTGCATCTTGTTTATTGTTATTACTCTGCGATCCTGTTATTCTAACATGGAGATCCTTTTATCATGTCATCAGAATACTGCTACCCATATCATGGATCACATCCATAAATGGCACCGAAGAAGGAGCTTGTGAAAAATCATCAAGCTTGGCGATTCTATTTTCCTTGATTGGTTCTTAAAGTCCTTACTTCCTATCATCGTTAAATAAGTCACTTCAGAATGACCTAGGACGGAAGAGGAAGCTATCATGATTGCTTAATAGTACAACTTTATCTATGCCCAATTTGGTTATACACATTTTACCCAATGCCCCTCGTGTTGGTTCTTCACATCCCGACCCCCTAGGGGAATCCCATGATGTTGATGGGGTTATAGGTTTTGTATAATCTACTTCCGCCCCCAGGACCAACTACATCCCTCAATTACTCATGGGACACATCATACTCACTATCGTGGTCAAAATCCCTCATTGGGTCCTTCTTCGTATGGAAAACCTCATGTCCCTTCCAACTTCTATGATTCATCAAGATTTACCTCCCAAGATGGAGCAGGTACATCCTACTCAACTAATCCTTATCATTACTAGAAACATGATCCTTGATGATATGGTAGTGCATGTAGTGGCATTTTTTCATCCTATGTTGCTCCTCCAACAACTAATCCTTAAAAATAAGATCAGTCATAGGAATGGGGACTTTCCTTCTCCTTCGGTGTCGATTCAGGTGTGTTATATATGTTGCGGTATTTTTTATATGGTTCAAAGAGGTTTGATTCCCTCGATACTTACTTGGATATCTGTTTTTGGTGTGGGATTGATCTATGCACTAAAGGTAAGCAGAAGATATAGCAGTCCTTTTAAGTGTGTTCTTTCATCTACTAAAATAACTAGGTCAGTTGAATAACCAGTTAGGAACCCTTGCAAGATCCTTATAACTAACTTTTTAGATAGGCCCTAGGGTTGATTATACGGTAATGTCACCTCTTTAAAGAGCAGAGTGAAAATCTTGCGAATGCCAATGAGGGGACAGTGGCCCACCCTTAATTTTAGGTGGGTCATCATGTTTATATGCAAACGTTTATTGAGTTAAGTTGAAGGCCCTCTCTTTGGGGGTGATCCATCTATCTAAGGTCATCCTAGAAAAGACAAAAGTGTTGAGAGGTTGCTAGATCAGTGTTTACTTATTTGTTAAGGTCTGTTAGTAAATAGTATGAAATGCCTTTTAAGGTCTGTTTGTTATCATTGTCCAAGTAGAGTCATGTAATTCAATGCTAGGTACTGCAGAAACCCCCTATTCTTATATGTTTAATGGCTCATCCAACGTGGGGATATTGTTTCAGTCCGTCACAGTGAGGATGATTAGAGTCCATTGATGTCACCAGCACCTGATTAGATATTGTCTCAGCAAAATCATTGTATAATATTACTATGAATGAAACCATATATATATATATATATATTATGATGTTGCAGTTATGAATTACATGGTTATATGTGAACTTTAGACAAAGCTATCTCATTATCTAATTTTATTTTTCCAAATTTCCCTAGCCAATCACTATAGGGATCAACATTAAAAGAAAAATAACTTCATCTTTAAACATTTGATTCAACTTATATAAAACAAATCTTTCTTTTAAATTTAATGAGTTTAGAGAAATGATCGTCCTCTTTTAATTTTTTTCATTTCCTTCAATCGAATCTCATGAATTGAGGACACTATACCATTTTGAAGAAGATATTCTATGGATAAATCCAACTCATTGCATCGAGAAAAGTGAAGTGCATTTTACAACTTAGTATTTAAAAGATTGTGATGTCTCTTCCATGGTATATTCCAAATATCTAAAATGAATTTGCAAAACAAAATAATTAAACATTATAGAAGTCCTTCACTTATTGTGAGCTAATAAAATATAATACTTAAACATTAAATCCAATTTACAAAATCTCCTTACTTTGTTATAATGATGCAAGGTGACCATCGCCAAACTCAAGAGAGGAACCCCATTACTTATTATGATGAAAATTCAAACTTTCCATTATAACTAAGTTCCTTTAAAAATAAAAGATTGATTAAGTTCCTTTCATTATAAAAGATTATTCTATAAACAAAACATTTTTATGAGAACATATAGAAATGATATTAAAAACAAGGTTATGGAATTCCAAACACCAAAGATATTATAATCATATCACCATTTGTGCAAAATTGCTGACATATACTAAACATATACAACAAAAACTTCCACAGCTAATGCATAAGATGTTAAAAAAACTCCATAACAACGAACTCTATAGTTGTATTGTCTAATAAACTATTCCAAACATGCTTATGACATTTAGCTAAAGAATTAAGCAATAAAATGTTGGCCACTATTTCCTTCCTCCATGAAACAACCTTTCTAATTCGATCTAAAGGTATCCTGAGATTATGGTTTTCTAGTAATAGCCATTGTTATTTGTTGAATTATTTCCTCCTCCATATGCTTTGAACCAGACATTATTGGTTGACTTGCAAATGAAAAACCTATTCAAACCCAAGTATAAGATGTTAGTGTATATATGTATCAGTAGTCATCTTATAATTTTTCTCACTTTATTCCTTAATAACATTTTCTAACATATCCAAATTTTTCTCATCCTACTTCAGGTGTTGGTTAAGATGGTCGATTGTCTCATGAAGCTCATCAATCTTATTATTGATGCACTTAAAGGTGTGTCTTAAATCCCTTATCCTATCTCCATCCAAGGAGTTAGGATTTAGGTAAGCCATAAGAACCCTTGAGAGTTTCTTATGACTAGGTGGTCCCACAAAACCAATCCTAACCCTATCGGAAATAGAGTGCAAAAACAACACAACTAGAGAATTATACATCGATGTCTTTCCTAGTTTAATAGTTTAACAACACAATCCACATATAAATATGAAAAAACTACCATATAATTGAAACCATTGAAAACTAACACAATAGATATATCATCCTTACTTTAGTCAAACATTGAGAAGATCTAAGGTGCATCTAAATTTGAATGTGATCCATCGACCCAATGTATATTACCTCCATTTATAAGCAAACTACCATCACATACCTCCAATCTACCAAGAAAAATCCCACTCATGGGCCAAAACCAAAAAACCAAATCCATAAAGGAGCGACCTCGCCAAACTACTTTCAAATGATTGAAGGAACTCAAGGCATGTGGGGATTCTATTGCTCCTTTTTGTTCCTTCCTATTGATATGGATTTCATTGTTGGGATCAAGAGAAGGCATACATGTGTCCCTCCCATCCTTAATGACGTGAATTAATGCTAGGGGAGTACTTAACTTCATAGTTAGTGGTGGGATATATAATTCAATAATTTGATCATACTCATTATGAAATTAAGGGATCCATTGTCACTCTAGGGTTGGTCCCCATTTTTAATAAGAAACCCAAGATGAAAATATGTCATTGGATTTTTTATTAACTAAGGTGTTATTCGCCTTTTTAACGTGAAATATCTTAACTCTTTTGAGGTTGTTGAGATTCCAATCGTTTTGCTCAATGAGTCTACTATGGAGAGTTTTGTTTCCCTTCAGGATTATGCCTAATCTTCTTTATCACTAGAAGTGAATCTCCAAATATCATCACATTATTAATTTAGTGGAATTTTAAAAGTTGTGTTCCCATGAACAAAGTGTAAGCTTTAGCCTAATTTTTAGTGGATATTCTAACCTGCCACGAGTAGGTGAATTTTATGTTTCCATCAGGATCAATAAAGAACCCCCCCCTTGCTCCACTCCTACCACCCAAAAATAAATAAAACTTTAGTAACAAACATAAATTAAACTTGTTGAATTCCGCTAGAACAGATGGTTTCAACAGGTCTCGTTCTACATGGCGATTCAAGTTCGAACCCCGCAAGGTAGTTGAGAGGAGACACTTAAAAAGTCTGCCATGCTAAGGGTTGGTGTGCCCCAGGTTGAGTGAAATCCACGGGTGATTTTGAAGGATTTGATACCCTTAGTTCATGGTTCCTTAGACTGGGGGTTAGCTCCGCAAGTCACATACAAACTAGCAAAAAAAAAATACAAACATAAATTAAACTTTTAAATTTTAAAAAAAAAGTTAAAAAATAATCAAATATAATTTTACAAATGAATTATATTCTTAAATACTATGTTTCCATCATGAGTAAGTGAATTTTATGTTTCCATCAAGATCAATAAAGAACCCACGCCTCACTGGTACAACTAAAAAATAAATAAAAATCAAACTTAAGTAACAAAAAGAAATTAAACTTTTAAAATTAAAAAAATAATCGAATCTAAATTTACAAATTAATTATATTCTTAAATACTATTTTGTGATCTTTTTGATATGCAATATCTATATAAGATATATTTTGAATAATCAATTATAACGAAATAATAATGGTGCTAAAAAATCTAAGCTTAATAGCATATATAACCACCAGGAGGGAGTGGAGCTAGGATGAATGGGTTTTAGGGATTCTTGACAGGGATGGGCTTGGTCGGTTTGTTCACTTGATGTTACAGTGTGTTGGAGACGGTTTCTATCTGGGGCTACCAAACTCAGACTGCTTCAGTTTTCACACTGGGTTTCTTTATTGTTTGGTTCCCCTTTTAACCTTTCTCTTCAACAGGCTCAAGACCACCAGTTACAGTTTTTTTTCTGCTTCTATGATTATTGCACCGGCTCGTTTTGTGGGTTCAGTGCCGTTTGCTCGGAAGTGGGATTTCACCGGTTTGGGCGCAACTTGGGGTGTTGTGGGTGTCATTTTTTGCAATCCCTGGGATGTTACATACTCCTCCCCTTAAGAATAACACTGTCCTCGATGTTCATACTTCTCAGCAATTCCTCTTCTCTTCTGGAGTCATCTTTTGATTGCTTCCTTGTTTATTTGATTTCATGATTTCCGCAAGTTGCTATCGCCCATAACCTGCATTTTATGTAGTAAAACCAGGTCTCCCAAAAGATGTTCAGTATAGCACATCATAAATTCATAATCAAACTTAGAAACATAATCATGAACATAACATTTGCAGTTCATGGAACATTGCAAGCTCACATGATATAGGCTTATTTTCAAATATTCAAGAGACTCATAAGAAATTCAGATTTAATTATCCTTTTGTAGGAATTCTTTTAACCTCCAATACGTGGACATTTTACTAGTCCTCGACTTGAGGTAGGCATCTCTCACATTCACAGGTTAGAATCAGATACTTCACAAAATTTCAAATAGTAAACATTTAACATTTATCATTCATCCTCATCCTTACGAAATTTTTGCTTATTCAATCATTCATAACATTCACACATAAATGCATCCAATAGTCTAGTTACAAGAAAATTCGTTAATATGTGGTTTTATTGTTATATCATAAAACAAATCCTTCAACAATACTTTGTTGATCATCAAATTGTCCCATGAGTTTGGAACTTCAGGAACCCTCCGTTGAACACATAACTCTTCCTCGAGTTCTGTCACCAATTCCTATGGACTTACGGGCTACACTTTTGTGGTTACTCTCCCTTTTGATTGCTAGTCAAAATTTTTGTCTCCTCAAGAAATCAAACAACATCTTGTCTTCCAGATGTCAATATTTGTGCATAGGTCTTTTCCATTGATACCACAAAATTCTTTTGCAATTCCCCTCAAGCCTCCTTGCTTCAGTCTAGGAATTTCTTTTCCACCCAGCCTCCTGCTTGAGTCCAGGAAAAGTTACTTTAGCAAAGTAGAGTTGGGTCAATTTTTTCCACTTGGTGTTTACTTAGTCGAAAGTTCCTTTCCCCTCAATCCTTATTGCTTGAGTCCAGGAAATATTCTTTTCCCCTCAAACCTTCTCGTTTGAGTCCAGGAATAAAAATCATTTATTATTTCTTGTAGTTTTGGTTAACCACAACATACAACATAATAGAAACATAATATTAACATCAAATAGGTTCACCTATTTACTTATCAGTTCGAACTCATGCCTTTAACATATCCTTTCATGAGTACTTGATCTTTATTCATATTCTTACCATATGCTTACCATGTATACTATATTGCATCGACACCCACAACACTAGAGTTAGAACTTGAACCTTCATTTCCTCTGATTCTCGTTTCCCCCCCTTGGTGAACATTTTCATATTAGTAGCCAGGTTGGTAGTTGGGTTATCAAGCAACATTTTCAGATGAAATGAAGCTTGGGGGGCATGCTACATTTCGTACCATCAGCAATCATGTTGAGGGAACACTACCATGTTAAGCCCCTAGCAATCATGCTGGGGGCATTTTCCAACCTCTGGGCATCATGTTGGGAAGGAACCCGTCAATGGGACTTAACCTATGAGCATAGTTCCCTTTCTATGTCAAGCTCATTAAAAAATGAAATAGGGTCCCACGAGCAGAGTTCTAATCTTGTGTCAAGCTCGTTAAAAATAATTAAACATATCCTTTCCCTTTGAGTTGAGTCTCCTCGTCGACTTAGTACCTGAACCTTCTTTTCACCCGCCTATACCCTTAGGCGAATGAAATGAAGCTTGGGGGCATGTATTCAACCTTTGGAAGTTACGTTGAAGTCAACTCGATTGCCTCTCCACACCATGTTGGAGCTAAGTCACTTACTTCTAGCAATCATGCTAGGGGCATGTACCAACCTTTGGATTTCATGATGGGAAGAAGTTCACCATTGGGAACATTTTCGAGCATACTTTCCTTCTTTAGGTTTCGATCTCATTAAACCATGAAAATTATCCCGAGCATAGTTCATTTTCTGTTACAAGCTCGTTAAAAAATGAAGTAGACATCATGAGCATTCTTCCAACCTATCTTCGAGCTCGATAAAAACAGTAAGATGGCATTTGAGCTTACTTTTCACTTTTTTCGTGCTCTGGTTGAAACATGAAAAGTAGTTTGAGCTTACTTTTTACTTTTTCATGCTCTGGTTCAAATATGAAAAAGATTTCGAGTGCTTTTGATACAATTCTCGTGCTTGTTAAAATTTTAAGTTAAAAAGGTGTGTCTAACGAGTATAGGTTTATCACTTTATCTGGCCTCGCTAGACTATTTACGGAAAAGGAACTATGCCAAGTTTAGTTTTTCCTTTGTCGTACTCAGTTATCAACCATGACAAAGTCATTCATGGAGTCCTTTTAAGCTCTTTTCAGACTCCCTAAATAGGAAAAGATTGCTAAGCGAACTTGATGCTTTCACGCTTGTAAAAGCATTTGAATGATCGTCTTTCTGGTGATAGTTTACCCCTTTTTCGGACTAGGAAGCACTATTTACGAAAAAGGTATACTCCAGCCAATCATGACTGGAAGAGTCCTCTCCCACGTTGTTTTACCCTTTTACGGGCGATGAGGCTAACTTTACGAAAAAGGACTGTTGGAGTCTTCTTTAGTTCTTTTCAGACTCTCTAAACATGAAATGACGACCAAGTTTACCTTCTATGGACTCGTTAAAATTTTCACATTGAAGGGCCCATCATGGGACGAACCCCTCCTATCCTAGGTTCATAAAATATTTGGGATTGGACTCATCTATGAGATGAGCTATACCGAGCATCTGGTTACCCTCATCAAGCTCGTAAAAAAACACATGAGGCACTCATCAGTCATGATGGGGAAAAAGGAGACCTTTTATGTTACACCCTTTGTCTATGGCAGTACATAGTCACTCTTGAACATAGCACTCATTTTCATTTGCATTCAGTACTTGGATAATCTATTTTTCCTCGAGTCTTGTCAATTCCATGAGTCGCGTCGCTCCTTTGGATCAACCAAAGAATGCTTCCACCATCAGTTGCATTGGGGGTTGGTATCATTCTCGTCATGTCAATACTTCCAAGTCATGCCATGCCCATGTTCAAGAGATGTTTTGTTACTCATCATCTGGAGTCAGTATACCTTCAATCATGTCGGTCTACTCTGAGTCAGTCTCGCATGTTATTGTACCATCCGATATACGCTATACATTTTTGTCGTGTTTTCGTGTCGATTGATGGCGGATTCATCATGGCCCTCCTTCGATAGATTCATCCTTGTCAACTTTGACACATCATCCAAGGATTGAATCTAGAAACCAACCAAGTACCTTGGCCCTCCATGCCTCAATGGCAGGTTACCTTGCTTTCATCATGAGTTTATATCATTGGCTCTTGATTGAAATATTTCATCTTGCGTTCGACTTCAAATCATTTATTCACGCTTGATGATATGTACTGTGATACCTTGGGAATCATTGACATCAATGGTGATCTCCCTCGCACTTGTTAACGGTTTACATCAATGACTAGTAATCAAGTGGTTTCTACCATGTTCAACGTCAAGACATTTGTAATCACATGGATAGATTCGTGTCATTGCGGATTCAGCTTGAAGACCCTGGGGAGTCATGTTTTACCCAGGTTGCGATGGAGTTTGTATTGAGTCATATTACACGGATCCACTTTTGTATTGGTAGTGGTTGTGTTATCATCTCATCATGGATCTACGCTTGTGTCTAGTAGCCATGATTGTGTTTAGTCGGTCATTATTACCATGGATTTGCAATGTATTGGTCAGCATCCATGTTGTACTTCATATGAGATTGTCTGTTCAGATTTAGTTGTACTGCATCAGTGTTCTTCGTCCATCGAGCCTATTGCCATTATTTCTTTCAAATCATTTCACCTGTACATCCTTAACAACTTCATGCTTTGGGGGGCATTCTGTTACACCTAAAATATACTCATCATCAGATTCAGTGTATACATCCCTGAAGTCACCTGGACTAAGTACTTTCATTTGGGAGGATTTGCACTCAACCCTGCAATCTTTTGAGAGGTCATCGCAGGTTGCACATTGGCAACATGCAACGTCGTAGCTTGCTCCACTGCAGGGTGCGACGAGGTCTGTTAATGGTAAAAAATAGTCTATTCGATATCCTTCTCGAAACTTACCCATTTAGGGGCTTATCCATGACCTCTAGGGGAGCTGGTACTCGACCCCTAACTCTTTGGGAGGATCCCCTATCTCTCTCTTACTATATCTCAACCTATCTTATCCATACCCTATCCACTTAGTCCTATATAAGTGAGGCTCACTCCCATCCCAAGGAGAGGAAGACTATGGTATCTACATGCTGGTGAAATCTCTCTTAAGACATCCCCATTCACCTATTGGAGAGCTCATACTTCCTTGGAAGGACATGGCAATTGGCTTGGTCGGAGAAGGGCTACTGCGTTAATTATTTGGTTGTAGTTCTATATCTCTATCATGTACTCCTCTATTTGTAGTAATACAAATGCTTTCCACCAATATTGTTCTTATGTGCAATGATATTGTGTAGTTTACCTGCTTAACTGTTTACCTAGATCACTTATTGTATAGATGTCTTTTACTGGTTTCTCTTGTTTCTTTGTCTTGACAGGTCTTGTAGCTTGGATCTGACAACCGTGGGACATGGATCAACATTCCGGAGAAAGGATTGCGTAGTAAAAAGGTAATACATCTAGTACTTGGTCCTTAAGTAGATCTAGGATATGTGTTTGTAGTCTGTTCTATTTGTTCTAGACTCACATTGAGCTAGGGAGATCCGGCTCGCGTCTGCTCGAGTGGATTGTCCGATAACATCCCCTGTTACTCGGGACCCGTTGCTAGTGTTAGGGGTTATTTGTCCTACTCCTTTAGGGTATTCTCAGTCGTTAGATGTAAATCCTTCACAGGATGAGGATTTTACTTCTCTGGAACAGCTGAGATGCATTCATGTCCCCTCTTTCTCTAAAGTGGTTAAGAAGAAACCCATATCGGTTTTCCACAAGAACCGTGATGTGTCTTTGGGGGTGGGGAAGGATTCTGATCTGTCTTCTGAGTCTCTTCCAAAAAACAAACTAGCTCAGGGTGCCACGGTGGGTGGTCTGGCTACGGACCTTTCTCCACTGAAAACTCATACTGCTCAGAAGGGTTCTTCTAAAGGGGAATAGGTTTTCCAACTTGCTGGTTCGTCGGGCATCATCAGTGATTCTCCTTCTTCTGATTCTGGGGCGCTTAGAGACATTAAATATCTTGCTAGCATGAATCAATTATCTGTCTTTATTTTAATGTGCGGGGAGTGGGGGGCCTCCCTAAACAGCTTTACCTCCAACATGTTCTTCTCTTACATAATCCTAACATTTTTATGCTGCAAGAAACAATGGTCTCGGAGTTGAAATCTCGTGTTTTTTTACCAAACTGGAAAATTTGTGCTATCAGTTCGAAGTGAATTTTTGGGGGGTTTTCCTGATCATCAAAATCCATATTCTCATTGCATTGAAGTTGGGGCTCGTTACCATTAGGTCCAATTCCTATTGCAGAATCCTGAACATCCAATGTGATATGGGAACTTGCATTCCCACTCCCATTGGATATTGAAAAACCTGCATCTTGCTTTAATTTGACATCATCAGGAGCATTATAACTGATATATTTGATTTAGACTTGGTATTGTTTTTCTCTAATTTATATTCTAATACAACACCATAGTTATGCTTCAATCGGGTAAGAAGTTGAAGCATAACTAAAAATGTTGCAGCAATGGGATCTTTATCTAAAAAAAGATTCCCCCCCGTTACATTATCTCCTCCTTTTCCTTGAGCTCGCTCACTCAGCCTAATGGACCTTTTAGATCACATCCTCAATCTTGCTTGACTTTAGGGGTGATGCTCATTCCAAAAATGAAATCTTGTGGCCTTGCTTTCAATCACTTTGTCATCAATACCTTGAGCATATCCCTTCGAGGCTGGTTGCAGGGTTCTATTTCTTATTTCAGCACATTAGCAGGAAGCACATTGGTAGAAGGCAGGTCAATGGGGTTCGGTTCTTCATTATGTCGGTGGATCGTGTCTCAAATCCAATCCCTTCGCCTCAGCTCAAACAACCAAGCATGAGGGTTAAGGGCACTACTATTGGTGAGGGAATTCTCCACAACATCCCAACCTGTTGTTATCATTCCATTGGTAAATAACGTCATGTGTAGCACCCTGGGTAGTATTACAACTACTCATTATAAACATTGCATTAGAGAGCTGATCCATCTGTTATAGAAAGAAACAAATAAAAGATGGAACACAAGTGCGCATATTCTTAATTTTATTCCAATAATGCTTTTCCATTATATTCCTACAATAACAACTAACAACTGAAATCTTATTGTGGATCAACAACCATCCTTGATGATAAATTTGTATTAATAGATAGTAAAACTAAAATTAGTTTCATGTTTGCTAAACCTTATATTATGAGGTACATACAAACAAATTTAAAGTTGAAATTATCAAAAACAACCGAAAGAATACAAAGTTAGCTCATTAGGATGAAAAACCTTTGTTAACCTTGCAACTGAACAAAATTCGAAATGCATTATTGGCCTCATCAAGGTTAAGTTGATTTTCAAGCCACGCAAAAACTACCCCTTTGTAATCATCCACAATGACTTGCTCTGTAGGCGATTCTAAGGCAACATTCTTTGACAGTGAGCTCGAGTCTCTTGATGCCAAATGAATAGCAGCTTCAGCAATAACAGGCTGACAAACTGGCTTGCAACATTCCCTCAGAGGATCAACAATGGTGCATCCATCTAATAATTTACTTGTATTCGTTGTTTTATCGAGCAAAGGGATGAGATTGAACCATTTTCCCATTGCTGATCAAGACACTTGTGAGATCTCTAAAGAAATCTTTCACCACTGTTTTGTTTAGTGCTAAAGAATCGGTTGCCGCACTGTTTTTTCCCTGAAAAATTTGAAGCATACTATCGAACTGTGTACAACAAATGACATTTCCCAATAATGTAGCAAGAGGTGCAGAGCAATCTGCTGCTCTATTCTCCACAGTATTGGTAATTGCTGAAATTTTCACTGGACATCTCCCTGCATAAGGAAAACAAGTACTTGGTTTAAAGAATGTAAAACCAAAAATAGAATTTAAACAATAAGGAAGAAAAACTAGAAGAAAATGTAAGGAAAAATTTAAAGAATAAAGAGGAAAAATTAGACATTTCCTGCATGGAAACAAGCAAAGATAAACATTACAGTACAACATGTTAATCACCTGGCATGCTAATACTGAAATTTAGCATAGTACAATAGTCCATAATAATTAAACCCCAAGAAATAGAAATCAAAACCCTTGTTCAGTAAGTTTTTTTCCTAATAAAATCAATAACTACAATACCAATAGTATGCATATCACTTACCTATAAGCACTGGATTAGGTGCACTGGGAAAGTATGGATACATAGGTGGTGTAGGCACCACTGGCGCCAAGGCATGTGGAACCACAGAAGGAGAAATTTGTATGGGGCTGAAAAGGTCGCTTTGTGAATCAGAAGGCTCCGCTGAATACATGCTAAAAAAACCAGAATTCTGAGCTGCTGGTGCTGCGACTCCTTTCCCAAAGCTCATAAAAAACATCGAGAATAACACAAACCACAAAAGGAAGGCACCTGCAACCCAAATACATAGCATTTGTAAATGAAAAACTCTTGAAGCCATTTTCCAGTAAATGGGATGAAAAAAAGTACTAGTAAAGGGAATATCATTACAACTAGAGATCTCTCCAATAAACTAAAATCCGGTGAGAATGCAGAAATGGAGCATCTTGAACACTCAGTTTGAAGCTTAGTTTTCCATGAGCATCCATAAGACTTGTCAAATGCAATTTCACAAAAAGCACCTGGTAATGGCGAGGATTTTTCTGTTGATAAACTAAATTTCAGCCAAACTAGAGGAAATCAGTTGCCCACTTAAGATTTTTACAGAAATCCATTGTCAGAATAGAGATTTGTATTTTTAAGGTTTTTAAATAATTAACGCATAAACTTGTAACTTAACACAAATCAGAAATGGAAGCCTCAAATACACAGCTTTTGTAAATGAAAAGCATCTTATGCCATATGTCAGTAAACAAGACAGAGAAAAAAAAGTACTAATAAAGGTAACATTACAACTCAAATATGAAAATCAAGATCTCTCTGATAAACTAAAATTCCCATGAAGAAACATAAATGCAATGTCTTGGACACTCAATTTGAAGCTTAGACTGTCATTACCAGCTATAATTCTTGTCAAGAGGCAATTTCACAAAAAAACACCTGGTAGTGCAGAGGATTTTTTGTTGATTAAACTAAATTTCAGTGAAAATGGAGAAAATTAGTTAGCTGCTTAAACCATTTACAAAATTCCACTCACCATCGGAATCCAGACTCGTTGCTTTGAGTTGACACATAAACTTACAATTTGCATAACAAAAACCACAAATATAAGGCATATGCACCCCAAATACACAGCATTTGTGAATGAAAAAATTCTTAAGCCATACGTCGGGAAGCAGGAAGAAGAAAAATAAGCACTATTAAAGGGAATGCCATTACAACTCAAATACGAAAAATTAAGATCTCTCCGACAAACAAACAAAAAAATAGTGAGAATGTAGAAATGCAACGTCTTGGACACTCAGTTTGAAGGTTAGTATTCCATGAGCAGCTTGAAATCTTGTCATAGGCAATTTCAGAAAAAAGAACCTGGTAACTAAGGGGATTTTTCTGATGATTAAACAAAATTTCAGAAAAAATGGAAGAAATCAGTCATCTACCTTTTACAAAATTCAATTCCCGTCGGAGTCCAGGCTTGTTTCTTCGGGGTTGTGACATAATTGACACATAAAGTTCAACTTGCTTAACACTAACCGCAAATGGAAGGCATCTGCACCCCAAATACACGGCATTTGTAAATGAAAAACTTCTTAAGCCATATACCAGGAAACAGGAAGAAGAAAAATAAGCACTATTAAAGGGAGCACCATTACAACTCGAATATGAAAATTAAGATCTCTCCGACAAACAAAAAATCCAGTGAGAATGCAGAAATGCAGTGTCATGGATAGGTTCCATGCAAATCACCTAGGTGTCTCATGCAAATCACCCAAGTGTTTCCAAATCTATTAAGAATGGTAATCCACTAGTGCAAAAATATTTCTATAAATTTGGTAAAAAATTTGGTAAGTAATACTATGTAAACGATTTTTTATTTTCTTTTCAATTTTTAAGATTTTTTGCAATGATAAAAATTGTCTAATCAATAGCTCTAGTCCAATAAACATTCAGAAAACACCTAATTAAAAAAATTGAAAAATAACATTATTTTGGTTAACCTTAATAAAGGTGATGTTTTTCAATAGTTTCATTTCAACTAATGGTAAAAGGTGGAACATATAGTCTCTGCCTACGGCAGGGACTAATAACTTCTTCATGCATAGCACTTAACTTGTGACCTATGGGTATTCACCCGCCACAAGTTAAGTTGTGCTAGTTTAAGTCATGTACAAAACATAATTGCACTATTTAAAAAGTTGGTTTTCATCCTCACAATGGCTTCATGATTTCAACATAAAGAGAAAATGACAAAAAAATATAACGTTTGAAATTAATCATCGTTAAACTAAACATGTTTTAAACTCCCGATTTTCAGTCAATTTGTTAGTGCCCAAAGTTTTATGAATAATCTATCACATGAAGATGATATAATGAGATTTTTTATGACATAAATTTTAATCAACTCTAAATATATCGTTATGGTTTGGGGCTTAAGATGATATAATGCATGAGGCTTTGACCAAGTATAACATCAAATTTAATGAAAATGAAAACATTTTACAAAATTTTTAATATTATATATTTTATTATTATTTTTATTTCTTGATATTAATAAAAATGTTATAAATGTTATAATAACTTTTTTTTATATGTGATGTTTAATGACTCATTATAAAGACAAGGGTGATTGATATTATGGAGGTGAAAAAGTATGGATATTATGGAGTGAAAGTGAAGGGAAATGTGCATTTAAAATGTAAATTTTATTTTAACAGCATTTAGAATATGATTATATGATTTTAATAGCACATAATTTGGATTTTAAAAGATGGGTTTTACGATAGTATTTTCTCTTTTCTATTTATGCATTTAGATTATGATTTTGGATTTTTTTTTTTTTTTTAAATGATGGCGGACCAGAAAAAAACACCCATCGGATTAGCGAGCGGAATCATTAGACGCCTAGGCATCATACCATAATCCAAGTTACTGCCAATTTACATCATTGATTCACTCAACATGAAAGTTACTACCAACTTACGTCATTGATTAGCTCAATATGAGTTTTAGTCATTGCATTCACTTGAGAGAGGGGTCAGGGACTCAAGGATGTTCCCTAATTAAGAGACGGGACTCAGGGGAGCAAATCTCCTAAAATTAAATTAAGGATTAGGGGATAGATGTCAGTAGCTGAACGGGTAATCAGTAGTGGAGATAGGAGTGGTGTTGGTTGATCTCAGTTTTGAAAAAGTTAGTTACCAGAAATGGTTCATAAACTTACTTTATGTACAAGTCATTGCTAATATTTACATGTTTTTAAAATTACGTATTAAAAAACTGTCTTCTACATTTTGAAATAAAATGAATATTTGTCGCTGACTTGGCATCATTTTGGATTTGTTGCACCCAAAGACCAATATGATTAGATAGAAAAAAAAAGTATACGTAGTAAAAATAATCATCTTATTCATTTCTCTTGTCGAGAACTTATGGAGTTCCCCTCTCTGTTTAGACTCAGTGAGACAACGTGGGGTTCTTTTTTGCATTTGAACTTGCCAAGATGGTAGGCACAAGGTAATCCAAATATATATATATATATATAAGAAATAAAATATAAAATAAATAGTATGATCCAAATTTTAGGGGGCATATGGTCTAAATTCAGATGTATAAGCCATAAAAACATTAAATGGAGAGGCCACCCTCTCCCATTTATCATAAAAGAATTAAATGGAGAGGCCATCCTCTCCCATTTATCATAAAAGCATTAAATGGAGAGGCCACCCTCTCATATCCATGGTATTTGGTAGCACATAGTTTTGGCCCATGGCATGGCCTCAAGACACATTGTAATAATGCTATATAAAGGCCTAACAAGCCTTCTCATAATAACAAGTTACTCATTTGGCTTCTCTCCTATTTTCTAATTTTCATTGTGAGATTAATTAGATCTGAGTGACTTATTGGAAATTAGTTTAAGAGGTGGGGATCCTCTTTCAGCCTCACCTCCCGATCACTTCATATGTTTTTGTTCATGCTTATTCTCATGCAAGATTAGTGTTTTTCATGTGAATTTTATGACAGATTTGCATGCTTAGTATCCTCCTCTCTCGGCATTCAAGCCTTCAGTTTCTCAGCTCCCAAGATCCAAATCAGTGGTATCAGAGCCATGTTTGCTCTCCATCGGGACACGAGTTTGAAGCATGATGTGGGTTCAACAGAGGCTCCACAACCTCTACAACAACCCATGCTGCTCTACAAACCCTTGGCATCTCTACACTCAACACTCTCACATTCAACAAACTTTGAACAGATTCCATGGACTTCATGAGATGTTTCAGAGGCTCTACCATATCTCATCAGAAAGGTATTTCCGTCAGCTCAAATGGGTATTTCGCGGAATTTCATTTCATAGTCTGATTTATGAGATATCCTCATTTGAAGAAGCACATATCTGTAACTAGCGTGGTCGCGCACTGTTCAACTTCAGCATGGATTTTCTCATTGCTCAGGAAACATCAGAAATATTTTTACACATTTCTATAAATATCTCTTCAATATATGAAATGGGTATTTCACAAAATCCCATTTGGCTTCCTGGTTTGAGAGATCTCATCGATTGTATCTCAGCATATGTTTTGTGCCAAGGAGGCCGTGCGTACCCATACTTCCACGTATATTTTCTCACTGCTAATGAAACTTCAGAAGGATTTCCACATATGTATAGAAAGATCTCTTCAATATATGAAATGGGTATTTCAGGGAATCTCATTTTTCTTTCTGGTTTGAGAGATATCACTGATTGAAGCAACATATGTCTACAAAATAGTGTGCATGTGTCTCTTAAGCTTCAACAAACATTTTCTCAATCTATGGGCCACCCTAGAGAAAGTATCTTATATGGATGGAAATTTCCCTTCGAGATCTCAAATGGGTCTTCAACGGAATTCAATTTCACTACATGCATCAGAAGCTATGAATGGATTTACAACAAGCCATCAACTGCATCAAAGATCATGAATTTTCAATTTTTTAAATTTTATTCTAATCATGGTTATTGTTAACCACACAAAATCTATGGTTATGGGTCAACCACACAAAACCCATGGTTATGGGGGAAACCACACAAAACCCACATTTATGTATTGTTATCACGGTTATGGGTTAGCCACACAAAACCCATGGTTATGGGTCAACCACACAAAACCCACAGTTATATGTTGTAATCATGGTTATGGGTCAACCACACAAAACCCATGGTTATGGGTTACCCACACAAAACTCTTCTCTTCACTAGAAACAAGCTTGTCATTACCACCATGGTTATGGGTCAACCACATAAAACCCACGGTTATGGGTTAACCACACAAAACCCATGGTTCTGAGTCAACCACACAAAACTCTTCTCTTCATTGGAATCAAGCTTTCCATTACCATTATGGTTATGGGTCACCCTTGCAAAACCTGCGGTTATGGGTCAACCTCGCAAAACCCACGGTTATGGGTCAACCACACAAAACCCTTATCTTCATTGGTAACTAGCACATTGTAATCATGGGTCTCTTTTTAGCATAAAATGATGGGGACCATCATTTTCTAAGGGGGGATGAATGATCCGAATTTTAGGGGGCATGTGGTCTAAATTCAGATGTATAAGTCATAAAAACATTAAATGGAGAGGCCACCCTCTCCCATTTATCATAAAAGCATTAAATGGAGAGGCCATTATCTCCCATTTATCATAAAAGCATTAAATGGAGAGGCCGCCGTCTCATATCCATGGTATTTGGTAGCACATAGTTTTGGCACATGGTATGGCCTCAAGACACATTGTAATAATGCTATATAAAGGCCTAGCAAACCTTCTCATAATAACAAGTTAATCATTTGGCTTTTCTCCTATTTTCTATTTTTCATTGTGAGATTAATTATATCCGAGTGACTTATTGGAAATTAGTTTAATAGGTGGGGATCCTCTTTGAGCCTCACCTCCCGATCACTTCATATGTTTTTGTTCATGCTTATTCTCATGCAAGATTAGTGTTTTTCATGTAAATTTTATGACAGATTTGCATGCTTAATCTCGTCTTCTCTCAGCATTCAATCCTTCCGGTTCTCAGCTCCCAAGATCCGGATCACAGTAATACTAATATCTATATTTTGTTGAGATTTGGTCTTGTGAAGGAAAGGAAACAGACCAAGATTGCAAACCAAACTAGAATAGGGACAAAGAGTTTTGAACTTAGCCTCATTAAATAGAATTTTGAACTCAAAATTAAAAGATTAATTGAAGATATAATTAAATTTGAATTCCACAATAAGAATCCATGTTGATGAAAGAGATGGGCCATAAGTTGATTTCTTATGGGTATTTTATTGTCTTAAAAAGATGAAAGCTCTAAAGAAATCTCGCATTGCTTTTATAGAAAGAAGGTGTGCATGTTGTTTATATTTTCCATGTGAAATACTCACTAGGTTCAAGTCATCAAATGATAACAAAATGTTATTGTTAATGACAAGACTTGAGGAAATACAAATAAGGAAGAAAACATCTTGGCCCACACAAGGATATCTTGATATATAGGCCATGTTTCACTTTCAACAATGTTAATATCACTAAGAATGCAAAAATGCAAAAATGACTATCTGATATTTTATGTCAGATTTCTTGTGTACTGACAATATGTAGGTGTGCGGGATATCTAATAATCTAGTTAAATGAAAATTTAGGATATCATAATGTTCTATTTAATATATTTCACTACTAGTTGATCAAACTCAAAAATTAAGGGCTAGAAAATAGGGCATGGAAGTAGAACATATAAGTGGAAAAAATCACATGGATGTTAACATAATGGGATTTGCATTTCCATGGATATTCATGTTTTTAGTTAGATATTCATTAACATTTTCAACTAGCATTAATTTGCAAACAAAATCATTTCAATTCAATTCCCTTCCCATATTGGGTAAATATGACATAGTGAGTACATCTAGCAAGACCCACCTCTTTTTTCTAGTTAACAAGGGATACATTATTATTGGAATGGATACCTTTAACAATGTTCCTTCTAATTATCTTGACTTCTACACTCATAAATGGGGGTTTCAAGTAGATCTGCATGCAGAGAAAGGATTTAATGCTTATCTTGCTTCATCCATTCAATACAACTTGATTTTCATCTATTCCTTGCAACAATCCTAACCTATAGACACTCATAATTTATGTTTCTAGGTAGATCCACATGTAAATAAAGGCTATAATGACTTGCTTCACCCATTCAAAACAAATTTTAATTCATATATGGTTTCAATATATAGGAAAACAACTATAGGGATTTCACAACAATGATTAAAACCCCAACAAAGAAAACCACAATTTTAGCCTAAAAAACTTGCAGTGTTCACAATTTACACTAGTAGTTCCATATACCTAATCAGTAAAAAACATAGATTATGGATAAAACAAAATAATATGGTTTACCTAGAGTGAAACTCAGCCTCAAAGAACTACAAGTAATTTTTTCTATATAAGTATGTGTATAGTCTACACAAAGAAACAATCCAAATACTATAGTCCATTGTTATAAGGAGAATGCCTAATGGTGCCCACTAAGCCAAAACCACATGTTAAATATGCATATATTACCACTAAGTAGATCAAAGTTCTAGGGTTTTCCCATAGACACTTGATAGAGACACTTTCAACCAGCTCAAATATACCTCTAGTCTACCTTCAATCTACTTAGCCATTTTTCATATGTCATTTCACTAGCCACTCCACCCAATTTCATCATGTCCCTCTTTTGCAATAAACTAATTATGTGCCATGTTCTAAAGTATATGCATATTATTCCTATGTGTGGTGTCTAAATCAAAGTGAAAAGATTCAAAGTACTATAAAGTAAATAAAATCAAATGATGAATGTGAGTTATGCCTCCTTGCAAAAGCCATGATCCTATGTCGTAGCTTAGCAAAGGCAGATCTAAAGAAAATGGACTTGAAGGTAATCTAGTTGCATACATGTTCTCCTAATGAAGTATGTATCAACACTTGGGATACAAAGAACCCTAATAAATGTCCTATATGGTAGTTTGAAAGCTCCTTTATGCACGTGTGGGAGCTGACAGAACCCTGTTCCGCTCGTCGGTTTGGGTTTCGTGATATTAATAAAAATGTTATAAATGTTATAATAACTTTTTTTTATATGTGATGTTTAATGACTCATTATAAAGACAAGGGTGATTGATATTATGGAGGTGAAAAAGTATGGATATTATGGAGTGAAAGTGAAGGGAAATGTGCATTTAAAATGTAAATTTTATTTTAACAACATTTAGAATATGATTATATGATTTTAATAGCACATAATTTGGATTTTAAAAGATGGGTTTTACGATAGTATTTTCTATTTTCTATTTATGCATTTAGATTATGATTTTGGATTTTTTTTTTTTTTAAATGACGGCGGACCATAAAAAAACACCCATCGGATTAGCGAGCGGAATCATTAGACGCCTAGGCATCATACCATAATCCAAGTTACTGCCAATTTACATCATTGATTCACTCAACATGAAAGTTACTGCCAACTTACGTCATTGATTAGCTCAATATGAGTTTTAGTCATTGCATTCACTTGAGAGAGGGGTCAGGGACTCAAGGATGTTCCCTAATTAAGAGAGGGGACTCAGGGGAGCAAATCTCCTAAAATTAAATTAAGGATTAAGGGATAGATGTCAGTAGGTGAACGGGTAATCAGTAGTGGAGATAGGAGTGGTGTTGGTTGGTCTTAGTTTTGAAAAAGTTAGTTACCAGAAATGGTTCATAAACTTACTTTATGTACAAGTCATTGCTAATATTTACATGTTTTTAAAATTACGTATTAAAAAACTATCTTCTACATTTTTAAATAAAATGAATATTTGTTGCTGACTTGGCATCATTTTGGATTTGTTGCACCCGAAGAGCAATATGATTAGATCGAAAAAAAAAGTATACATAATAAAAATAATCATCTTATTCATTTCTCTTGTCGAGAACTTATGGAGTTCCCCTCTCTGTTTAGACTCAGTGAGACAACGTGGGGTTCTTTTTTGCATTTGAACTTGCCAAGATGGTAGGCACAAGGTAATCCATATATATATATATATATATATATAAGAAATAAAATATAAAATAAATAGTATGATCCAAATTTTAGGGGGCATATGGTCTAAATTCAGATGTATAAGCCATAAAAACATTAGATGGAGAGGCCACCCTCTCCCATTTATCATAAAAGAATTAAATGGAGAGGCCATCCTCTCCCATTTATCATAAAAGCATTAAATGGAGAGGCCACCCTCTCATATCCATGGTATTTGGTAGCACATAGTTTTGGCCCATGGCATGGCCTCAAGACACATTGTAATAATGCTATATAAAGGCCTAACAAGCCTTCTCATAATAACAAGTTACTCATTTGGCTTCTCTCCTATTTTCTAATTTTCATTGTGAGATTAATTAGATCTGAGTGACTTATTGGAAATTAGTTTAAGAGGTGGGGATCCTCTTTCAGCCTCACCTCCCGATCACTTCATATGTTTTTGTTCATGCTTATTCTCATGCAAGATTAGTGTTTTTCATGTGAATTTTATGACAGATTTGCATGCTTAGTATCCTCCTCTCTCGGCATTCAAGCCTTCAGTTTCTCAGCTCCCAAGATCCAGATCAGTGGTATCAGAGCCATGTTTGCTCTCCATCGGGACACGAGTTTGAAGCATGATGTGGGTTCAACAGAGGTTCCACAACCTCTACAACAACCCATGCTGCTCTACAAACCCTTGGCATCTCTACACTCAACACTCTCACATTCAACAAACTTTGAACAGATTCCATGGACTTCATGAGATGTTTCAGAGGCTCTACCATATCTCATCAGAAAGGTATTTCCGTCAGCTCAAATGGGTATTTCGCGGAATTTCATTTCGTTGTCTGATTTATGAGATATCCTCATTTGAAGAAGCACATATCTGTAACTAGCGTGGTCGCGCACTGTTCAACTTCAGCATGGATTTTCTCATTGCTCAGGAAACATCAGAAATATTTTTACACATTTCTATAAATATCTCTTCAATATATGAAATGGGTATTTCACAAAATCCCATTTGGCTTCCTGGTTTGAGAGATCTCATCGATTGTATCTCAACATATGTTTTGTGCCAAGGAGGCCGTGCGTACCCATACTTCCACGTATATTTTCTCACTGCTAATGAAACTTCAGAAGGATTTCCACATATGTATAGAAAGATCTCTTCAATATATGAAATGGGTATTTCAGGGAATCTCATTTTTCTTTCTGGTTTGAGAGATATCACTGATTGAAGCAACATATGTTTGCAAAATAGTGTGCATGTGTCTCTTAAGCTTCAACAAACATTTTCTCAATCTATGGGCCACCCTAGAGAAAGTATCTTATATGGATGGAAATTTCCCTTCAAGATCTCAAATGGGTCTTCAACGGAATTCAATTTCACTACATGCATCAGAAGCTATGAATGGATTTACAACAAGCCATCAACTGCATCAAAGATCATGAATTTTCAATTTTTTAAATTTTATTCTAATCATGGTTATGGTTAACCACACAAAATATATGGTTATGGGTCAACCACACAAAACCCATGGTTATGGGGGAAACCACACAAAACCCACATTTATGTATTGTTATCACGGTTATGGGTTAGCCACACAAAACCCATGGTTATGGGTCAACCACACAAAACCCACAGTTATATATTGTAATCATGGTTATGGGTCAACCACACAAAACCCACGGTTATGGGTTAACCACACAAAACTCTTCTCTTCATTAGAAACAAGCTTGTCATTACCACCATGGTTATGGGTCAACCACATAAAACCCACGGTTATGGGTTAACCACACAAAACCCATGGTTCTGAGTCAACCACACAAAACTCTTCTCTTCATTGGAATCAAGCTTTCCATTACCATTATGGTTATGGGTCACCCTTGCAAAACCCGCGGTTATGGGTCAACCTCGCAAAACCCACGGTTATGGGTCAACCACACAAAACCCTTATCTTCATTGGTAACTAGCACATTGTAATCATGGGTCTCTTTTTAGCATAAAATGATGGGGACCATCATTTTCTAAGGGGGGATGAATGATCCGAATTTTAGGGGGCATGTGGTCTAAATTCAGATGTATAAGTCATAAAAACATTAAATGGAGAGGCCACCCTCTCCCATTTATCATAAAAGCATTAAATGGAGAGGCCATTATCTCCCATTTATCATAAAAGCATTAAATGGAGAGGCCGCCGTCTCATATCCATGGTATTTGGTAGCACATAGTTTTGGCACATGGTATGGCCTCAAGACACATTGTAATAATGCTATATAAAGTCCTAGCAAACCTTCTCATAATAACAAGTTAATCATTTGGCTTTTCTCCTATTTTCTATTTTTCATTGTGAGATTAATTATATCCGAGTGACTTATTGGAAATTAGTTTAATAGGTGGGGATCCTCTTTGAGCCTCACCTCCCGATCACTTCATATGTTTTTGTTCATGCTTATTCTCATGCAAGATTAGTGTTTTTCATGTGAATTTTATGACAGATTTGCATGCTTAATCTCGTCTTCTCTCAGCATTCAATCCTTCCGGTTCTCAGCTCCCAAGATCCGAATCACAGTAATACTAATATCTATTTTTTGTTGAGATTTGGTCTTGTGAAGGAAAGGAAACAGACCAAGATTGCAAACCAAACTAGAATAGGGACAAAGAGTTTTGAACTTAGCCTCATTAAATAGAATTTTGAACTCAAAATTAAAAGATTAATTAAAGATATAATTAAATTTGAATTCCACAATAAGAATCCATGTTGATGAAAGAGATGGGCCATAAGTTGATTTCTTATGGGTATTTTATTGTCTTAAAAAGATGAAAGCTCTAAAGAAATCTCGCATTGCTTTTATAGAAAGAAGGTGTGCATGTTGTTTATATTTTCCATGTGAAATACTCACTAGGTTCAAGTCATCAAATGATAACAAAATGTTATTGTTAATGACAAGACTTGAGGAAATACAAATAAGGAAGAAAACATCTTGGCCCACACAAGGATATCTTGATATATAGGCCATGTTTCACTTTCAACAATGTTAGTATCACTAAGAATGCAAAAATGCAAAAATGACTATCTGATATTTTATGTCAGATTTCTTGCGTACTGACAATATGTAGGTGTGCGGGATATCTAATAATCTAGTTAAATGAAAATTTATGATATCATAATGTTCTATTTAATATATTTCTCTACTAGTTGATCAAACTCAAAAATTAAGGGCTAGAAAATAGGGCATGGAAGTAGAACATATAAGTGGAAAAAATCACATGGATGTTAACATAATGGGATTTGCATTTCCATGGATATTCATGTTTTTAGTTAGATATTCATTAACATTTTCAACTAGCATCAATTTGCAAACAAAATCATTTCAATTCCAATTCCCTTCCCATATTGGGTAAATATGACATAGTGAGTACATCTAGCAAGACCCACCTCTTTTTTCTAGTTAACAAGGAATACATTATTATTGGAATGGATACCTTTAACAATGTTCCTTCTAATTATCTTGACTTCTACACTCATAAATGGGGGTTTCAAGTAGATCTGCATGCAGAGAAAGGATTTAATGCTTATCTTGCTTCATCCATTCAATACAACTTGATTTTCATCTATTCCTTGCAACAATCCCAACCTATAGACACTCATAATTTATGTTTCTAGGTAGATCCACATGTAAATAAAGGCTATAATGACTTGCTTCACCCATTCAAAACAAATTTTAATTCATATATGGTTTCAATATATAGGAAAACAACTATAGGGATTTCACAACAATGATTAAAACCCCAACAAAGAAAACCACAATTTTAGCCTAAAAAACTTGCAGTGTTCACAATTTACACTAGTAGTTCCATATACCTAATCAGTAAAAAACATAGATTATGGATAAAACAAAATAATATGGTTTACCTAGAGTGAAACTCAACCTCAAAGAACTACAAGTAATTTTTTCTATATAAGTATGTGTATAGTCTACACAAAGAAACAATCCAAATACTATAGTCCATTGTCATAAGGAGAATGCCTAATGGTGCCCACTAAGCCAAAACCACATGTTAAATATGCATATATTACCACTAAGTAGATCAAAGTTCTAGGGTTTTCCCATAGACACTTGATAGAGACACTTTCAACCAGCTCAAAGATACCTCTAGTCTACCTTCAATCTACTTAGCCATTTTTCATATGTCATTTCACTAGCCACTCCACCCAATTTCATCATGTCCCCCTTTTGCAATAAACTAATTATGTGCCATGTTCTAAAGTATATGCATATTATTCCTATGTGTGGTGCCTAAATCAAAGTGAAAAGATTCAAAGTACAATAAAGTAAATAAAATCAAATGATGAATGTGAGTTATGCCTCCTTGCAAAAGCCATGATCCTATGTCGTAGCTTAGCAAAGCCAGATCTAAAGAAAAGGGACTTGAAGGTAATCTAGTTGCATACATGTTCTCCTAATGAAGTATGTATCAACACTTGGGATACAAAGAACCCTAATAAATGTCCTATATGGTAGTTTGAAAGCTCCTTTATGCACGTGTGGGAGCTGACAGAACCCTGTTCCGCTCGTCGGTTTGGGTTTCGTGATCCTGGAGCAAATCCTCAAAGTGTCCCTGAATGGCCACAGCATTCCTGACCAACATGCCCGTAACAAAAAAACCGTGACTTCGATCGCAAATCCATTAATTCTGATGGATTCAGAACCCTGTGTTTCAGCTAGGGGACCCCCCACACCATGCCTCGAAGGCTCAAAAACAGTGTTATTGTGCCATATTTGGAACTAGGGTTTTGCTCATTGAAGACCATGCCAATATTGCTCAAGGGGGCCATTTATGATCCGAAGACTCCCGGGTGAGCATGGCCATATTGAACACATTCATAATGGCCATGTGCATGTGTGGGAGATGACAGAACCCCGTTCCGCTCGTCGGTTTGGGTTCCGTGCCCCCGAAGCAAAACCTCAAAGTGTCCATGAATGGCCATGAGGTGCCTGGAAAAAATGCCTGTAGAAATAAAACTGTTACTCCGATCATAAATCCATCGGTTCCGATGGATTTAGGACATCGGGTTTCAACTAGCCCCCCCCCCACACCATTCCTCTAAGGCTTGGAAACAGTGTTATTGTGCCATCTCAGTAATTAGGGTTTTTCTTAGTGAAGTCCATTCCAATTTTTCTCAAGGGGGGCATTTCTCATCCGAAGGTTGTTAGGCATGTGTGGCCATCATGAACACATCCACAATGGCCATACACATGTGTGGGAGCTGATGGAACCTAGGTTCGCTGACCGGTTTGGGTTTTGTGGCCCCGGAGCAAATCCTCAAAGTGTCCCTGAATGGCCACGGGGTGCCCGGAAAAAATGCTCATAGCAAAACAACTGTGACTCCAGTAGAAAATATGTAGATTCTAATGGATTCGAGACGTCAGGTTTCAACTAGGGGAGCCCCCACACCATGCCTCGAAGGCTCAGAAACGGTGTTATTGTGCCATCTTAGTAACTAGGGTTTTGCTCAGTGAAGGCCATTCCAATTTTTCTCAAGGTGGTCAATTCTTATTCGAAGGCTCCCGAGTGCGCATGGACATCATGAACACATCCACAATGGCCACATGCACGTGCAGGAGCTGAAGGAACCCAAGTCCTCTCATCGGTTTGGATTTTGTGACCCTAGAGCAAATCCTCAAAGTGTCCCTGAATGACCACGGGATGCCTAAACAAAATGACCGTAGCACCAAAACCGTGACTCCGATCGCGAATCCGTCGATTCTGATGGATGCGGGAAACCGGTTTTCAGCTAGGGGTCCCCCCACACCATGCCTCGAAGGCTCAGAAATGGTTTTATTGTGCCATATCAGTAACTAGGTTTTTTCTCAGTGAAGGCCATTCCAATTTTGCGCAAGTGGTTCAATCATTATTCGAAGGCTCCCGAGCTTGCATGTCCATCGTGAACACATCCACAATGGCCACATGCATGTGGGGGAGCTGACGGAACCTAATTCGTCTCGTCGGTTTGGGTTTCGTGACCCCGGAGCAAATCCTCAGAGTGTCCCTAAATGGCCATGGGGTTCCTGACCAAAATTCCCATAACACCAAAACCGTGACTCCGATCGTGAATCCGTCAATTCCGATGGATTTAGGACACCGGTTTTCAGCTAGGGGACCCCCACACCATGCCTCGAAGGATCATAAACAGTGTTATTGTGCCATCTCAATAAATAGGGTTTTGCTTAGTGAAGGCCATTCCAATTTTTCTCAAGGGGGTCAATTCTTATCCGAAGGCTCCTGGCCAAGCGTGGACATCATCATCACATCTACAATGGCCACATGCATGTGTGGGAGTTGACGAAACCCAAGTACGTTCGTCGGTTTGGGTTCCGTGTCACTGGAGAAAATCCTCAAATTGTCCCTGAATGGCCACAGGGAGCCTGACCAAATTTTCCATAGCACCAAAACTGTGACTCTGATCGTGAAGCTGTCGATTCCGGTAGATTTGGGACGCCAGGTTCTAGTTGGGGGACCCCCCACACTGTGCCTCCAATGCCCGAAAATGATCCTATTATGCCATCTCCAGAACTAGGGTTTTGTTCATTGAAGGCCATTCCAATTTTGCAAAAGGGGGTCATTTATGATTAGAAGGCTCCCTGCTGAGCGTGACCATCATGAACACATCCACGATGGCCATGTGTACATGGGGGAGTTGACAAAATCTAATTTTGCTCACCGGTTTGGGTTCCGTGCCCCCGGAGCAAATCCTCAAAGTGTCCCTGAATGGCCACAGGGTGCCTGACCAAATTCCCATAGCACCAAAACCGTGTCTCCGATCGCGAAGCCATTAATTTTGGTGCATTCAGGATGTCAAGTTTCAGCTAGGGGACCCCCCACACTGTGCCTCCAATGCCCGGAAATGGTCCTATTGTGCTATCTCCGGAACTAGGGTTTTTCTCAGTGAAGGCCATTCCAATTTTGTAAAAGCGGTCATTTATGATCCGAAGGCTCCCGGCCAAGTGTGGCCATCATGAACACATCCACGATGGCCATGTGGATGTGGGGGAGTTGACAGAATCCAAGTTTGCTCGCCGGTTTGGGTTCCGTGCCCCCGAAACAAATCCTCAAAGTGTCCTTGAATGGCCATGGGGTGCCTGAACAAAATGCCCATAGCACCAAAACCTTGACTTCGATCACGAAGTCGTCAATTCTGGTGGATTTGGGAGGCTGGGTTCTAGTTGGGGGACCCCCCACATCATGCCTCCAACACCTAGAAACGGTCCTATTGTGCCATATCCAGAACTAGGGTTTTTCTCAGTGAAGGCCATTCCAATTTTGCAAAAGGGGTTCATTTATGATCCAAAGGCTCCCGACCGAGTGTGGCCATCGTGAACACATCCACGATGGCCATTTGTATGTGGGGGAGTTGACGGATGCCAAGTCCGCTTTCCGGTTTGGATTCCGTGCCCCCGGAGCAAATCCTCAAAGTGTCCCTGAATGGCCATGGGGTGCCTGACCAAAATGCCCATAGCACCAAAACCGTGACTCTGATCGCGGTTGTCAATTCCGGTGGATTCAGGACGTCGTGTTCTAGTTGGGGGACCCCCACACCATGCCTTCAATGCCCAGAAACGGTCCTATTGTGCCATCTCCGAAACTATGGGTTTGCTTAGTGAAGGCCATGCCAATCTTGCAAAAGGGGGTCAATAAGCTAGATTAGGTTCTATAGGGATAGATTAGGTCTTTGGGGATAGGTTACGTCTCTTGGGATAGATAAGTATTCTATATTAGGTATCCAGGGTTGTAGGTCCACATTATGATTTCTAGGGATATATTTGTTTTTGTCTGTTTCTAGGGCTAGATGAGTGTCTATAAGCTAGATTAGGTTCTATACGGCTAGATTAGGTCTCGAGGCCTATGCTACATCTCTAGGTCTAGGTAAGTATTCTAGATTAGGTCTCCAGGGTTGTAGGTCCACATTAGGCTTTCTAGGGATACATTTGTTTTTGTTTGGTTTCTAGGGCTAGGTCAGGGTATATAAGCAAGATTGGGTTCTATAAGGCTATATTAGGTCTCTGGTTCTAGGTTACATCTCTAGGTCTAGATAAGTATTCTAGATTAGGTCTCCAAGGTTGTAGGTACACATTAGGATTTCTAGGGCTAAATTTGTTTTTGTTTGGCTTCTAGGTATAGATCAGGGTCTTTAAGCTATATTGGGTTCTATTTCTTAGAGGGAACATGTAGATCTAGCTTCCAACCCATATACTGTGATTCTAAGATATTTCAATTTGTTAGTATTTCCTATTGTGATCAGGGTGAATGTCAACATTAATGATCTAGTGGCTTAGGAGAATGTATGGGTGATTGTACCACCAAAGATATTTATATCATTTGTTTCTTTCGTCCATGAGACTTCTAATTATATAGCAGAGAAGAGGTGTGATGATGAGATTGACGTCATCCATGCACGTTCTACTTATTCATTAGAGATGTGTGATCCCTTAATAGAGGACGGTGTTGAGGGTGATTCAAGAGCCGTAGATAATGTAGAGTCATTTATACATGCTTTTATTGCTCTTACAGGTTATTTGGACACCTTGCATTGTCCATAACTTGAATTTAGCAATGAAATTGATTGCTTCAGATGTGACATGGATTGGAAAGCTTATTGAGTATGCACGCCATATCTGTAACTTTGTACAAAACCACACAAATTCCCTCACCATCTAGAAAGAGTACACACAACTTTTGTTGATTCAGGCATAGAGGAGGACTATTGACATATGAGATTCTTCCATCTTGATCCACCCCGTTTTGTATTTACTATTAGTCTATTTGGCATTTCCAATTCCCAATGGCATTCCAACATCTATGTCAAACATTTTTATTTTGATGACTTAATGAGAAATATGGATCCGACATCTTGAGATATTTCCCAATGCCTATCAAATTTCAATGCATCTATGTGTCTCATTGTGATTTGTGAATGACAAATGTGTACTCATTAATGTGTATTGATTCTAATTTCTATTGAATATTTGTAAATGTTCTAATATAAGATGAGTTTTCAATCTTGTTTATGCATTTGAAGTTTTCCTAAAGGGGTGGAAACTTGAATTGGAGTGATTGGTGTAAAACATATAATGGTGTAAAACATCAATGTATTGTAATAGTAACTTAAACATAACTCAAACATCAAATAAATGATATAAGATAACGATATCAAATAAATTATCTGACATGAATAACATTAGACATGCATGAATAAACAATCACCTGACTATACTATGTACCTCAATAAATTAGGCATTCTGGATCCTCTCTATTTTTTATTATCTCAAACAACCTCTCGTGCTCTGCATGAGGTAGTAAGTACCGTACCTTGTTTGATGACTTCATTGACATTGCTTGTAGTTGGATGTTTGTACCAACAATCATGTGCGTAAATGATAAACCCGTGAACCTGGTCTATAATCTGTGTATGTGTAGCCATTGTTGTTTGGTCCCTTTCCATCTACTGTAAGATATTATCCCTGAACAACCATTGAGCCAGTCGGAAAGGTAATGCCTTCACTATCGGTTAATGATGCAAGCAGTGTTTTCTTCCCTTGGATGCATCATGCCAACCAATAATTCGCGCCAATTTCATTGTCTGTTGAGGCGACAACTTCGTAGATGTGTCTTGCAAAAATGCATTTTACGTTCATATTCCAACAAGTAGTGGTTTGATAACTTGGATAATTACAAAAAAAAGGAGGGAGCCGAGATATGAATGCAAAAATGTTTACCTTGCTATACAAGATCAGATATATGATCATATTCATTTGAAATAGACTACTGGCCTTCGTCTAACTGCATTGTTTCAACAACTACACGTGGGTCCACTGCAAGTGATACATGATCCCATTCATCAACCCAATCCATTGATTCACACTCATCCCACTCACAACTACTGCGAGGCCCACAAAAGCAAGCAAGTTTCCGCATCCATATTTCAAATAAGGGGTTGTTTGAGCTTCGAACCGAATGAAATCCACAAGTTCATTTTACAATAATACAACTATAAGAACGCAATCGATCTATATTAACTACATGCCAGAAATTTCTGACAACATGTCCTCTACCTGTTGGTATGTGCTTCTCTGTGGTTTGATCTGAGATTTTTGAAGAGAAACATTGAACTATGGATTCTACATCTCGAATATGAGGGTTTGTCATGCACCTCATCTCCTCCCTTCATAGGGTAGTTTTGAGACATGCTCCAGCCCCATAATTCTCTCCCTTTCCATGCCCGGTCTCAAAATAGTTCCATATATGTAGCACATCATAAGTCTTGTGCAAAATACTCAACCACTTGAATACACATGCATTTTTTAACTGGCCTGCACAACCATCTGACCATATCCAATGTTGATCCATCTGTATACCTCTCTCCTTCAGTTGATCATAGAAAATTCTAAAGCAATGTTGCACATAATGCATGTCGTGGCACCTGTCATCACTGATGTAGAATTTGATCTCTTTCAATATTATCCTCATGTCATTGCTGCTCTTTGGCACGTGCCTATACGTGATATGGACCATTATGCTAACTTGGTCTAAATGGTAGTATTGACTTTGAATCTCATTATGTGGCTGCAGGGTGTAGTTTTCAGCAAAGTCCACAACTGACAATATTGTACCATTGGGAAAGGTGTCCCTGCATTGTCTGTACTGTTCATCCTGTCATCCTGCTACATGGACATGTTGTACATACTGTTCGGTCTTTTGGTATAATTCCTTCATGAAATCGTAAATTTTTACCCGGTTCCACAAAACCAAGGGCATTAATACAACGTGACATTTGCAATCTGAATATATATGTACAAATTCAACATGTACAGTATGAAAGTATGCAAACTTAGATTACCTGTGACTTCACCAATGCAATTTTTTTTTGCTTTCCTTCGCACTGACTACTTGATATGTTATGTACTTGAAGTTCTGCATTTCTACTAACATCCTCCCAAATTTGTGCTCCTCGGTTTCATGGATGCAACGGCTCAATAATGAAAATCCACTACACCTAGAACATGTCCCATATAAACATGATCTTTTATAATATTTTTTTCCTTTAGGTCTTGGACACATTATGCTATGTATAAATTCTCTGGATGCATTCGGTGGTTGTAACGATGGGAAGTCCTGCACAATGTTAGTATGAAAATCACACAATATATGTCTATATGTATCATAATAGTACTCAAATTCTACATGGTATCTACAACAACATGTGTTGCGATCAATGCAAATTCTAACATACCAGGGTTTGCATTTTCAAAGGACCTTTGGCCCAAGTTCAATTATGTGTGCTCATTATTGAACCTCTCATAGAGTTCTGATTATGTCATGTCAAGGAAGTGCTTGACATGGGGTTCATACCCCTTAACACCTTCTCTCAACTTTAACACATCTCTTTGATTCGATGACGGTCTAATGTTATCATGCCAAAAATTTTGTACTAGTTCTTTAACAGCATCAATAAGCTTCATGTCTGAACGAGGTAACCTACCAACAAAAGCCCAACAATCTTTTTGGCCCGAGGTCTCAAGTTTTTCTCTAATAGAAGAATAATTTTTAAGAGTCTTTCTATCTACTTCAAATATTTTACATGTGTGTGATAGAAGGCGATGTTGCCTTGTGGATTTGTCTACAATCGATTCCGACAGTACATGATGGGCTGCATTAAAATATTTTGTATGAGAAGTTTTTCCAATCAAATTAAATGTTGATTGTAGATTTCTAACAACATGATTGTTGGCATTTGAACTTCTAACTACCTTTATGCCCAAAATTCTCCTAACATGAGCTATACAATGTGATTTTAACAAAGGTAGAAACAATTGACATTTTGCTACATCGGTTTTGAATTAAAAAAATTCTTTGATTATCCAGTTGCAATGGAAATCAGTAGTGTGTTTGGGAAACTTACCTTCAAGTCCTAAAAATGAATTTTCATCCACATGAATACGTATGGGAGTTCTTCGTCGTCCGCTTGATAGTCGAGGCAAGGGAGTCGGAAAGGAAGTACGAGTCTCATCACTGGTTTGTTGTGGCCCTTCGTTCACAATTTGGTCCTGCAAGGGAGTGTGTTCGACATGTGTGTGCTCTTCTTGGGGAGGTTTCCAATTAACTTGTTGAACATCCATCCCTTCATACTCGACATCAAGCAAGATTTGAATGACTTCATCCACTTCGTCATTTCTTGTTGATGGATCTAAGGCACTAACATTTTGATGTCTTGGGTTTTCCATGTACAACCTAGCCTTTACTCTTATCTCATGGGCCTTTTCAGGGGGCGGCTCCTTCCTTCTAGAATTTATTTTATTATTACGTCTATTTCCCATATTCAATACTTTTTTTAACAAAACAAAAATATCACGCCTGCAAGAATGAGAAACAAATAAGATATTAAAACTCGATGTGCATGATTATTAAAACTCGATGTAGCAATTGATTATGTACAACAACGTCTAGTGAGAATGTTTTCATATAATCTATTGAGAATGCCCTAGATATAACAACAACATCACATCTAGGAACTCAATTGGATGGTATTGGATCGTGGTATGGGATGTTAGTAGGAGCACATTCCTTACAAAAGGAGAAGCTCCTACTCACTCCATTTTCATGTTTTGGATGAAGGAAAATAGCCCCAAAAGATTAAGTGTTTTCAATTCTTTAGGTGTTTGTGTGAGTTGTTGTAGTCAAATCATGAGGCATTCAACAAATTTTTGTGTACTATATGGAGTTATGTGATTATGAAAGGTTATTGGTGGTGATGCAAGTAAGTTTTTTTTATTATCTTCATGGAAGGTTGAAAGCATTGCTTGGTGCATGTTGTAGTTTTTTTGTGGTAAGATGTTTTTATTGTCTATGTTGAATATTAAGAAGACTAAATACATCGATCATACAATTCATGAGGAAAAACTAAAATAGATACAATTCAAAGAAAGTGAATGAAGACTAAAATACATTTAACAAGATAAAATTGTCACCATACCTCAAAGATTATGATTGCTCTTTGCTTCATATGTAAAATTCTCTTTTGATGTATCCACTACATGTAAGAAGAGTTCAAGTGTGTCCAATCAGCATGAGAATTCAATCCAAGGAGCCAAATAGAGTCCAACTGTTGTGTATTCAATCAAAGGAGCCAAATAGATCCCAACTAGTGTGTATTCAATCCAAAGAGCCAAATAGAGCCCCAACTGTTTTGTATTCTATCCAAATTGTCAAAGAAACACCGAATG
>BSBM01000779.1:180000-257500 GCA_027924585.1 Larix kaempferi
AAGAGGTTAAGAGATGCCAAGTTGTTCAAGCTTGCAAGTTCGAAGAGTGTCCCATTGAGTGAGTTCTTAGAGGCATAAATATATCTCAAGGACATGAGGTTTCGAAACCCTGCAGGAATCTCTCCTATAAGATAATTACCATAGCTTTCTAATTGATACAACTTCGTAATCCTTGCGGTTTCTTTTGGTATATTTATGGTTAAATAATTGTCAGAGAGCTCTATTAGATTGTCGATGTTAGGAAAAATAGGCCCTGCCAAGCTACAACTCGACAATTGCAGCTGATTAAGGCGCTTTAGGTCGAATAGATATGTGCGTATTAAGTTCTGATCCAAAGGATTATTGTGTAAATTCAAGGCATACAATTGAGTCAGATTTGTGACAGAAACAGGGAACTTACCATAAAAATTGTTCTTCGACAAGTCTAGACATTGCAAGGAGATGAGAGCGCAAAAATATGGAAATGTTCCCACCAATGAATTGGATTTAAGTTCAATGTTTCCAGTTGACTGCAATTATCCCAAAGCCCATCTAGAATATTTATGTAGAGAGAATTGTAATCAAACTAAATGCCCTTCAAATCCTTTAGCCAACAAATTGAAGAAAACGGAACAGGGCCACTCAATCCACTTATTTTCAAATTGATTTATGTGACTAAACATATAGTGTTGCAGGTGATTCCATTATGCTAGCATGGAGAAGAAGTGGCGCTCTCCTAGTTGTTGTTGAGTGCATTTGATGGGTCTAGGAGATTTTCCTTATTGATAAGCAAAATTTGAATTTCATTAACTTGGGTATTAAATTGTGACAAACATACCATGAATGCGATAAGAAAGGGAAAAGGATTTCTGAGAAGGGCCATTGAAGAGGAGTTGCGATTATTTCCATGAATGCATCATTAATTCTCCATGTGAAATAATAGGATTTTTTCTTAAGGTCATTGAGTTACACCACCACCGTCATTATTTGTGTATGTATTTCTTGTATTTGTATTTCACATAATTTTGAATAACTAACTTTCAATTTCTCCTATCCTTTTATGTTAATACACATATTCATACATGATACATCCATTAATACAACTAACAAACAACTCCCAAAAACTTTTGATCCTCGAAACACAAAACTCTACTCTAGTGTCACTTGATGCAATCTGCAAAACAATAAACACAGAAAGTTCATACAACACACCAAAATGCATAAGGTTTTAGTAACCTCTCGGTGCTACATTGATCAGGGGATACATTGTATCATCTTCCTCAAAGGTTATCGATACTTGAAGAGACACAAGACTCAACTGTGAGACTATGATCCCCAGGCTTTGAGTATAGATTCGTGAGTAATTCCAAAAAATGTACTTGGCTTATGAGCTTGAGAATGTAATCAATTGTTGTTTGATGGAAGAGCACTACTGGAGCCTCAATGTTACTACCACCAGGAATAATCCTTTGCAAAGTTCTCATCCTCTTGCCATTATTTTTTTTTCCATTGAAACATGAATGTTTTGAAGCAAACTAGGAGACAAAATTAGGGTTGGGTTTTCTACATGCCAAGGAATTCCTTCGATGGAAACAAATTGAACAAGAAATTTGAGATATTTTAATCTAGGTACATACCTTCATAGTAGAAGCAAAAATAGAATGTGTGTCTATGCTTGCGAATGACATGATCATTCATGGTTCAATCTAGATAAAAGAAGAGTAGATAAAGGAAAAAGGATAGCAACATGATTCGAACCAAGAATGGAGGGAACACAAGTGAGAATTATTCCCTTTATGATACATGCTTGTTCATTCATTATCTTTGTAGAGGAGAAGCAAAGTATTGAAGAAAGAGAAAACAGGGTTGAGGGTAAATAATTAATGAACTGAGAAATAATTCAAGAAATACGTCTACAACAAAGGATTTGAAGCCTCAGGCTTGTCACTATCTGAACAGAGAGATTTTGTAATCTGATTCTGGTTTTTAGCAGTGAGATTTAATATTTGCTTAAGCTGATAAATTCTCCATTACTGGTTTCTCATGTGGCTGGAAGAAAACGCTACTCGTAGTTCTTGGAAGATGGAATCTACATTAATGGCCATCTCTAAGACATAAGAGTTATGTGGTATTTTATCGTATATATGAGGATTGGTTGCAGTTAACAAATCGATTCAGTATTTGGGTGATATAGTGTTAACAGATTGATTCGGGATTTGGGTGATATAGTGTTAACAGATCGATTCGGGATTTGGGCTATATAGTGTTTTGAATATGGCCTCGATAGGAAGGAAGACTGCAACCTATGCAATGAAAAAACCTTAGTGAACATGCCACACCCATCAGAACCATACAAAAATCGTTGAATTTGTATATGTAGTATGCACCTTCTCGGGATACGAATTGAATGGACATGAAAATTTTGAAGAGAAATTAGATTTTGGTCTTGGCATTCGAATTTACAATTACTCTAAAGCGGGTTCTAACTGCCAATCAACCAAAAGGAATGGATTGGTTGGATTTTATTTTTTTATTTATATATTTCCATTTCATTACATGCCGAGAAGGATCAAGAAATTCAACCTAAAAGCAGGTAAAAAATATTGTAATGGAGTAATCCAAAAAGATCTTGTAAAACCAAAATAAAATACTGCACTCCAAGTGGGCTAATTTCCAACACAAAATACCATACTCCCATTGAATTAATTAAAAGAATACCGCAGCTTCGATAAAAATATTCAGAAAAGTACCACACTTCTATAAAATCAAATTACTTTAAACTAGTGAATATAATCCAGTGCTAATTTTGGGAAAATTGTTGATGTATATGTAACTTCGGAATGTATTTCACATATATGTATATTGTATTCCTATAGAGATGGTATTATTCCTCTATACGGAAGTGTCGTCATTTATATTGTAAGTGTCGTAAATTATACTTGATGGGTTATTAGACCACCTTGTTGGGGTCGGCCCTGTATAAGTCATGTGGGTCGAAGGGTTATTAGACCACCCTATTGGGGGTCAGCCCAGTCAGCATTATATTATGTGGTTAAGTTCGAGCCTACATGAGTTAGGTAAAAAGGCAAGTCAAGTCAAGTATAAATAGAGTGTGGGAGGCACTCTATTTACTCACTCACTTCTCACACATGCACTCAAGGAGGAGTGGCGCACTTATGGAGGAGGAGGATCTGCTGCTAGGTTATGTCTATCTCTCATGGTTGGTTGTATCATTTCTCTATCTATCTCTGAGGAAGTTATTGGGGTTTTTCACCTTTATGGTTTTCCCCAAGTAAATCTTTGTGTCTCTTGTGTGCTTGCATTATTGTCTCCATGATTGATATGCTGTAGATATGCTGTACATGTTATTCTCTCAGTTAAGATCCTAGATCAAATTGAAGTAAATTCAGAAAATTTAACATGGTATCAGAGCTAGCCTGAAAGAAGGCATGATATGGCATGTATGACACTTGTTGCACTTACGATGCTAGGGCTTGATATAGCAAAAACCAGTCATCGTAGCACTTTCGCTATATATCCGTTTTGGCGAAGTTTTCGGATCTGAAATTGTTACAGGCCGAAGCTAAGATCTCTAGGTACCTTGTGTCCAAAGGAAAACCTCTAATTCGTTGTACTTTGTGATTTATGATCTGTGCAATATAGGGTTTCTGCCTCTTCCAGATCTGAGTCAAAATCAGGTGACCTTGGGAAAAAGGTCATAACTTGGGCTAGGAAGCTCCAAATGAAATTTCGTGAAAAGTGACAGGTAGTACACAGACTGTACTATCTCAGAAAACTTTTTCAGAGGCCAAAGTTGAACCAGTGACACGTGGCACGCCGTACAAGTTCGCTCTACTGTTTTATCCCATAAAAAGGTCACGTTGCGACACTTGGCATAACTCTCTCTCAGAGAATCCAATTGAGGTCAGACCTATCAGGATGGAAATATAACAGGTCGAGCTATCTCAGAAAACTTTTTCAGATGCCGAAGGTCAAACAGTGACACGTGGCACGCCGTACAAGTTCGCTCTCCTGTATTTTCCCAAAACAGGTCACGTTGCGACATTTGGCATAACTCTCTCTCAGAACATCCAATTGAGGTCAGACCTGTCAGGATGGAAAGCTAACAGGTCAGGCCATCTCAGAAAACGTTTTCAGACCCTGTAGATCAAAAATTTTGGAGTTACATCAGAAACAATTAGGTACATATTTCTGTCAAAACAGAATTATTTTTTGGTACCTTCATTCATGGCTTCCGGAATTTAGGGCTTTGGAGAAAGTTGGAATTTTTGTAATCGGAGACCACGGCTGGATGCTACTCATCAAAATAGAAATTTAGAGACCAAGATCAGAATTTTTGGTTGGGCAGAAGGCCGAGCTTGATTAGACCCTAGTTCGGGACTTTGATCAGAAAAGTGGAAAATTAGGGCTTCTGTAAAAATGGGAATTTTTTAAATCTGTGACCACAGCTGGAAGCTCCTCAGAAAAATAGAAGCTTAGAGATTTGGATCAAACATTTTGATTGGGAAGAAGAGTGGGCTTCATCAAACCCCAGTTCAGGGTCACGTCCAGTGAATCCAGAAGTTTCAAAAGCAAAATTGAGGAGTGAAACTTTGCAGTTTTCAAATTCTGAATATACCAACTTGATCAGCTCATCAAGGCACATATTTCTATCCTGTCAGAAGTTTGAAATTCAAAGTTTGAATTTTTGGGGTTTCTCTGACAAACCCATATCTAGCTCAAGGTCCAGTTCTTGCAAATCAAGTGGATTGGGTTAATCCTAGAAGAAAATGGATTGATCACCTGCATAAGTGAAGAAGTTCCTGTCTCAGAGGGAGATGAGGCTAAGGCCTTACATAAGAAGATTACAAGCGATCTCGACAGGTATGACTCATCAAGGTATGTCTCGATATTTGTTCATGATTAAGTTCATGGTATGTTTGTCTTCATGTTATTACGGTTAGTACAATCTTGATTTTAGACTTGTCATATCACCTTAATAAAACTATGAATGCACGATAGAAAATATTCATTGATTAAGGTGTTGACACTTATGATTGTACTAATGCATTATGGTGTTGTATGAGGTTTATGTTGTCTGCTAACATAAAAGGTACACCAAGAAAGACAAATCATGTTCTACTTCAAGAACGTATGATCATGGTGACATGAAGACAAGGATTCATCCATTGTCATGGATTACATAGAAGATCTACTTTCGAGGTATGTATAACTTGTTTCTACAATGGTTAACTTATGAGACATGCAGGTTACTAGCACAAGTCACTGAAGAGAACCAAAAGACATTATACGGGTATGTTAGACATAAATAGCTAGCATGCTAATCCAGGTATGTTTTTCCTATATCAAGCTAGAATCCTACCTTGTGTTAGGATCTTATACTATTGTGTTGTTGATAATGATTATTCACGAAGAGTCATAGGTTTGAATAATCATGGTGGTATGCATATTATGTTTCTTACCATAATTGATGATATGACTAACCAGAAGAATCATGAAGGTATAGCTTTGAATAATCATAGGTTTTATGCATATTATATCTCTTATCTTGATTGATAACTCAACTAACCCGAAGAGTCATAGGTTTGAGTAATTACAGGTTTAGACATGTTATGTTTCTTATGATTTGACTAACCATAAGAATCCTACATAAACCTTGAAATCTAATGCTTATTATTTCTGTTTGAAATGATCATGACTATACATGCTTTAGATTATTGTGTTTTTTGATAATATTAAGATTATTCTAATGAATTTTTTATTATGTATGAGACCTCGGGGATAACACAATGATGATACTAACAAGCATGCATACGGATCAAGAATGAGTATAAGTTCAAAGATAGGTAATCCAGGAAGCAAAGATCAAGAGGGAGCACACTCCAGTTGTTCCTACAATAAAGCAAAGGAGCACACTTCAGTAGTTTCTGCAAGGATGCAGATATTCAGAGGGAGTTGACTATCTCTCTACACTCCACAACAGAAAGGTGTAGAAGAAGCTACTTCAGATTAGGACTCCAGTAGCTCCTGCAAGGAAGCAAAGACTTAGAGGGAGTCCACCCAACGAACAAACAAAGATAAGTATTTTAATTATCATTTCATGCATATTTGTTTGTTTATATAAAATTGTTCAATGATGTATATGCTCATGTTCCTAGACTTAGGATATGTATTGTGCATATTAGAATAGTTGCATTGATGAATAGTATACTACTAATATACATGGGTAAGTGGCCTATGGCACTGTACAACATTCCATTGCTACTTATCTAGAATGAAACCTCTTTGCTGACATGTTGGGAGTTGTGCACACTCTTAACAATGTTCTGGTAGAGATTGGAAGGCATCTAGAAAGTTACGGGATATGGATAAATGTTGTAATGAAGAATTGGCTAAGATAATTGCATGATTGTATGACATATTTCTTTATGTGTAAGAATTTGTTCTGAAAATTATGAGATGTTTCTAATCATGCAATTTAACCTGTTTTGTAGGAAAGATCGTATATCTTCACCTACAAAAGCTACAACATTTGTTCCAGCAACAAAGATATCTATTAAAGATATTGAAGATCCCAGGATCTGGGATGAAGAAATGGAATGCCATGATCCGTCGATCATGAAGAATGATGTTTGGGATGTAATCCCAAGACCTGAAGGGAAGTTTGTTATGACTTCCATATGGAACTATTAGATCAAGCATGTTGCAGATGGCAGCATAGAGAAATATAAAAGTGACGAAACAGAAGATACACCAGATGGATTCAAGACAACTTTCTTGAATGGTGTAGTTGAAGAAGAAGTGTATGTGGAGCAACCACTTGGTTCTGAGACACATGATAGGAAATCATATATGTGCAGAACTTGGTATGGTGAAGATAGATTGATTGTCGACACGCAATGGAAGCTTACTACCGAGTTCGAGATGAAGAACTTGGGGATGATGCACTATTTGTTTTTTGGCATGGAGGTGTGGCAGAGTGCAGAAGGAATCTTCCTTGGTTAAGGGAAGTACACAGTAGATATCCTGAAGAGATTTGGGATGATGGATTGCAAGGCCATGGCCACACCTATGGCATCGAATCTGAAGCTTCTATGTGATGCTTCATCTGAGCCAGTTGATATCACTATGTATCGTCAGATGATTGGGTCCTTGATGTACCTGACGAACACAAGACCAGATATTTGCTTTGTTGTGAACACATTGAGCCAGTTCCTGATGGATCCAAGGAGTGTTCACCTAGTTGCTGTAAAGCATGTTCTGAGGTACCTGAAGGGTACAGTGGATTATGGGCTCAAGTATGAAGCAAACCAAAAGTTTAACCTACAGGGTTATGTTGATTCAGATTGGGCTGGCAGTGCTGCAGATAGGAAGAGCACATCTGGGTGTTGCTTCAGTATGGGATCAGGTGTGATCTCTTGGTTTAGCAGGAAGCAGTCCTGCGTAGCATTGAGTACAGCTGAGGCAGAGTATGTTGCAGCCTGCTCAGCTAGTTGTGAGGCAGTATGGCTATGGAAGCTACTGTCTGAGCTATTTGATCTCCCGTTGGAAGCTACTGGTATCTTCTGTGATAACCAGAGTTGTGTGAAGCTTTCCGAGAACCCAATGTTTCATGAGAGGTCGAAACACATAGAGATCAAATATCACTATATCAGGGATATGGTGCAGAGAGGAGCTGTGAAGCTCCTGTATGTTGCGACGGACGAGCAGATTGTAGATGTGCTGACTAAGCCACTAGCTAGGGTGAAGTTTGAGAGAGGCTTGGCGTTCTCCAGATCGAGGACACTTCGAGGAAGAAGTGATGGACACATTTGCTGAAGCCATTCCAAGCATGTTGGAAGGAGGATCCTTCACATGGCTGTGGATGTAAGCGATGGATGATGAGCATCAGGATGATGTTCTGGTTTCTGCTTGGATATGATCAGTTGGATCATTTTTATGTATGTATGTACGCATCATGTGGATGCTGGATATGATCAGTTGGATCATTTTATGTATGTATGTACGCATCATGTGGATGCTGGATATGATCAGTTGGATCATTTTATGTATGTATGTATGCATCATGTTGGATGCTTGGACCATGTATCTGTATATGTATCAGGTGGATACATTGTGTGATCAGGTGGATCATGTATGGTGATATATATCATGTATTTGTATTTGTATCAGGTGGATACATTGATGATCAGGCGGATCATGTATGATGATATGTATCGGGTAGATACTTGGTATGCATCAAGTAGATGCATTAATGATCAGGATGATCTTAGATGACGAGCTTCAGGATGTTGCTCCAGATAACATGCAGTAGGATGTTGCAGTGATGATCAGGATGATCATAGATGACGAGCTTCAGGATGTTGCTCCAGATGACATGCGGCAGGATGTTGCAGTGATGATCAGGATGATCATAGATGACGAGCTTCAGGATGTTGCTCCAGATGACATGCAGCAGGATGTTGCAGTGATGATCAGGATGATCATAGATGACGAGCTTCAGGATGTTGCTCCAGATGACATGCAGCAGGATGTTGCAGTGATGATGATCAGGACGATCATGAGTACATCAGGATGATGTATGTTGAGTATCAGGTTGATACTCTGTGGCCGTGGATCAGGTTGTGCAGATGAGCATGTCTGGGAGATCCTATAGGTCGGAGTTGTGTACCCGTAACAGCCTGGGATGCTCTTTCGAGACATTGCTCTGGGAGGACATGTAATTTGTGCCCTGGGAGATTTCAGGTTAGAGTTGTGTACCCATAACATCCTGAGATGCTCTTGCGAGGTTTTGTCCTATGGCATGTAATTTGGGCCCTGGGAGATTTCAGGTCGGAGTTGTGTACCCGTAACATCCTGAGATGCTCTTTCGAGGTTTTGCCATGACCACATGTAATAGCGCCCTGGGAGATTTCAGGTCGGAGTTGTGTACCCGTAACATCCTGAGATGCTCTTGCGAGGTTTTGTGGTGGACCACATGTAATTTGTGCCCTGGGAGATTTCAGGTCGGAGTTGTGTACCCGTAACATCCTGAGATGCTCTTTCGAGGTTTTGTGGTGGGGTCACATGTAATAGTGCCCTGAGAGATCCTACAGGTCGGAGTTGTGTACCCGTAACATCCTGGGATGCTCTTTCGAGGTTTTGTGACGCACGTAATAAGTCCTGAGGATTCCACAGTATGGTCAGTGATGATGAAGACCTGCAGGTGGTGGGCCTACATCCAGTATGAAAAAGGACTGGCTCTGTAGAACTTCCTATGACGAGTAGATTCAGAGATTGATTGAGATAGCAGCAGCAGTGACGATGATGATGACTCAATGACGATTATCCAGTGACGATGATCCAGAGAAGATGACTTGTGCTAGAAGAACTGTGCTGATAAAATACCTTCCTAGTTAAGAGGGAGTGTTGATGTATATGTAACTTCGGAATGTATTTCACATATATGTATATTGTATTCCTATAGAGATGGTATTATTCCTCTATACGGAAGTGTCGTCATTTATATTGTAAGTGTCGTAAATTATACTTGATGGGTTATTAGACCACCTTGTTGGGGTCGGCCCTGTATAAGTCATGTGGGTCGAAGGGTTATTAGACCACCCTATTGGGGGTCGGCCATGTGGGTCAAAGGGTTATTAGACCACCCTATTGGGGGTCGGCCCAGTCAGCATTATATTATGTGGTTAAGTTCGAGCCTACATGAGTTAGGTAAAAAGGCAAGTCAAGTCAAGTATAAATAGAGTGTGGGAGGCACTCTATTTACTCACTCACTTCTCACACATGCACTCAAGGAGGAGTGGCGCACTTATGGAGGAGGAGGATCTGCTGCTAGGTTATGTCTATCTCTCATGGTTGGTTGTATCATTGCTCTATCTATCTCTGAGGAAGTTATTGGGGTTTTTCATCTTTATGGTTTTCCCCAAGTAAATCTTTGTGTCTCTTGTGTGCTTGCATTATTGTCTCCATGATTGATATGCTGTAGATATGCTGTACATGTTATTCTCTCAGTTAAGATCCTAGATCAAATTGAAGTAAATTCAGAAAATTTAACAAAAATATTTTGACTTTACGATGTTAAATACCACATTTCCATAAATTTAATGGAAAACATTTGTTGTTGGTAAATAATGAAGAATTTATTATTTTTTACTAGCAAGGTCAATAGTATCCCATAAGAACTTTGATGTGCTTTGTTGGTTTTGGGATTTGTCAAAGCTACTTGTGACTTCACACAACTCAGTGAAAATAAAATCATTTAAATCAATGTTTGTAAAGTTATGGGCAATGTTTATTAAGTGGGAGTTTCATAGATCATTACTTTGAATGAATATATTTTGGTAATGGCATGGTCCAATATTAGTATAATATATCCATATTTTATATCACTAATTCAAATTGGAATCTTTTGGACATCACCATCGTGAAATTCAACCTTAAACACATGGAATATTTTTTTGGGAAATTTAGTAAAATCCTCAAAATACCGCTCAAATTTAGGAAATTTTTAAAAGAAAAATGTGTTTCATTAGCAAATTCAACCTCCTCCTCTTTCGAGTGCCTATGAATATTTGGGAGAAGTCGATTCACCATCGTCGCCTCTGTTCCATCCACTTCCTCCACTATATCGACCACTGCCTATGCCTCCACTGTTACCCTGGACAAAGGTAGGCCCCGTAACATCCAGGGCCTAGATTCTTCCGTCATTCTCATGCTCAACCGTGTACGTCAAGGTGGATTGTGCCAAGTGTCAAACCATATAAATTTAAATTACAAATACAAGCACTATTCAACATCATCCTCACCTTACTTAGTGGATGCACCTAAGAATGAAACAAGGCCATCTCCCCATCTCTTTTGGAAGGAAATCTCCCTATCACCAGGAAGGAAGGCTATTGGATATTTTGATTTGAAAGAGAAGAAAGTGAACAAAAAAACTCACTCTTTCTTCAGGGAAGTGCAATAAAGGAGGGGCATTGAGCAGTTGTTTCATGAAGAGCTGGACCCTATCCTCGGGGATAGTGAATAAAAGATTGCAGGTGTAATCCACCGGGACGAAAACTATCCCCACAATTAAAATAATATAACATCTTGGAATTCAACTAAATGATTAAAAATATGCATGGAAAACTATGCAGAAATTTACTATAAGAAGTGGCAATGAATGCATTAACACGGTTTATTTTGTCAGTCTCCAATTACCATTTGTTCATTTGATGAGCCTTTGCCTCTATCAGTGACATTATCACCAAAACATACAAGCACAATTTTTTTGAATATGTTTTTTTATAGAGTGTATGGAGCAGGAGGCATCCTCTGCACTTGGATTCCATGTTGGTGGCATTTCAGAAGATATTGGTGTATGTTCCTGTGGTTCTCAGCATGACCAAAGGATAATCCATAAACCCTTCCAGTATTTGCTTAACATTCTATGGGAGGGGCAGACCATGGCAAAAACTGAGCGTCCCCAGAACTTCCAGAACCATACATTGTTGAGTTCATGGATTTCGACAATCAGTGAACCATGCATTGCTAAGGACCTTGTTTATAGAGTCCCGAAATTCCACATTTCATAACCACAAAAAATTCAGTGTTTCTACAAGGAACATACACTGAAACTTGCATAATCTTAAGGAAAGACAAGGGCATCAATATACCTTAATCCCATGAAGCTTAAAATTGTGCCTACAAACAACCTGCTCACTACTTCTCAAGTGATTGTACCTCTTTTCATACATGGGGTCTTTGGAGGACACGTGAAACGATATCCTGAAGGCATGCATGTGTGCGGGACTCAAGCCAATTTAATTCATAATAAACCCGACAACCCTCTTCACATACTCTATAATTCCAAGTGGCAATATCATTTATGGTTTAACAATTATAAGGGTGGGTGCACAAAGTTTATCCGCAAAACAATTGCAATGGGGCCATGCTAGCAGAGACAAGACAAAGACACACACACACCTAAGGAAGCGCGCACGTTCCATTAGGTTCGGTACCGAACCAAGGCACGCTCATGTTTTTAGTGCGTACACGCCCAAAAGCAGGCAGGCGCTCCTGTTAAACCAAATAAAAAAGGGGCAGAAAGTGTTCTATTTCACTTCCAATCGGCCAAGCCTCACTCACCTACTGCATACGTGGATTAAGATACCACCTCACTAATGTATTGCACTCAATAAATCCATCAATCCATCTGCCGAGTTATCATCAATTTCATTGCATAGGTAATATCATTGTTTTTTGTCATTTTATTGATTTGTTTATTATTTATTAAATTTTTAATAATTCCCAAATTAGTACAATAATATAAATTTTTTCAATTTCAGAGTCTAAACCTATGCAATGAATGAAAAAAATGTTAACATGGAGTTTGGTGGAACACAAGAAAACACAAATCTTGGAACTAATGAAAACCCTCAACAAAATCAAAATTCCCAAGAAAATCAAAACCCCCAACAAAATTTCGACCAAGACGACTTGAACCATTACTTAAATGAAATGAGAGTGCACACTCGATAATTAATAAACATAGGGGAACCATCTCGAGTGTCCCTTTCCACCTCAATTGAGAGCTTAATTGACTCCCTCATCCATGCACATCTCCAATTGACTGACATGACCGAATATAGAGCTAGGATGCAGGAGTATTATTCCACGGGCATTTCCAAGGAGGAAATAAAAGCATTGAATATTACAAAGGCCCAATTATATAGTATTATCACCAATCTAATAACACAACAACCACCAGATATTAGAAAGCCACGTGTCTGCATGGATTGGTGTCATTTGCAACCATGGAGGGACAATTGGATGCATAGGTGGTTCATGGTTTACAATAAACCTCCCTGCAATAATAGGGAGGTTCCACAGTACTTCCTTCGACAACTGTGGGCTGAGTTTGCGCTCGGTTTACATGTCAACTATTTTGACATAACCGAGTTCCAGGGTGTTGGGCTTGGCTCTGCCCAAGATCGACCTGCTTCCAAGAGGAACCCACTGAGAGGGCCACCATATCCTAGGCACAAGCCCAACCCCTCTCCCTAGCCACCTTAGTTACCCCAAAAACTTGATCAGATTGAGGGGGCAATGAGGAGTTTTGCACATGGAATCCTTAGACACATCGTGTCTGTAGAATCAACTACAATGCAAAGACAGGTTGACCCTGATAGAGACTCAGGTGCAGGGCCTTCACGACAGAGTCAGGATATATATGTGACTAGTGGTAGCCATGTTGGGCCTTCTAGTTCGACGGGGATAATGCCACATATTGCGGGCACACTTTCTCTGGCCCGATCGAGGGATGCTATATGGATCAGGTTAGCACTTTTTTAATGATTTTTCAATCATCACTTAGGAAATTGTAAAGTAATTTTAAAGCAATTATGTATGACTTAAACTGTTATTTTAATGTACAATTATTTAGAGTGGAGACGCCGACATGGGAAAAGGTAGGATCTCCCAACCTTGACGCAATAATGGTAGCTGCAATTGAAATTGTAGCACCTCACATGAAGGTATTTTCAGTACCTCACACAATATTGTTATTACTTATGGCATTTCTATTATTTATTTATTTATATTTATGACATACACGATGATAGTTCGTACAATATTTTTGAATAATTTGATTGCCTAAATAATTACTTGTTTAATATGTTCATTACGTGCATGCATTTTGGTGTCCAAAGGTATGCACAGACTATGATGACCAACCATCTCCGCCAAGGATCGGCAGGTCACCATACACACAGGTACAATGTGTAGTTAAAAGCATGCTTTTAATTTGAATTGTTATGAATTTCTATGGTTTAATTTGATTTTTGTCTACTAAACTATGATATTGCAAATGTATATGTGGGTTCCACCATTATCTGCAGGTGACACTGTTCCACCTCACCAATTCAGTCCCATTTTCACACCCTCTCCCATGAGTCCCCCCCCCCCCCCCCCCCGCTTCCATCTAGACCCCTCCCTCCATCCACCCTCGCCCTTCCATCTAGCCTCCCCTCTTCTCCATACTCCCCCCTCTACCCGTCCAACTTCCCCCATTTGTCCACTCTGCCTCGTCTATGTATCCTCCCCCATTCGTCCATGTCCCCCCCATCTATCCATCCTACCCCATTCGTCCACGCCCCAACTTCCATCCATCTTCCCCCCTTCATCCAAAACCCCCCTCGTATCCATCCTCCTCCCTCTATGCAGGAATTCCCTCCCATTCACCATCCCTCAACATCCCCCCTATCCCTTTTAGGTCGATACCCCCTATCGTGCAACCGATAGGGGTTCATTGTCCATGACATCCTCCTCCACCCCATACCACCATGCCCTCTTCCACCATATCTTCTTCATTTCCTTCCACTATTGTGGAAACTACTCTTCCAGTATTTGTCGATGTATCTATAGTGGTTGCACCCGTAGTTGCTGCAACTACAACAACCCCCCCCCCCCCCATGACTGCATCGGAGCAAGTTTCCCATCCAACTGCTCCACCTGCTAGCCCTGAATCCCAGACATGTCCATTGTTGGAGGTGTTCATAGTCAGAATCAAGTTAATTTATGAAAATATTGCGATGCATTAACGGAAATTAATTTAAGCAATTATTATTTTTCAATGAAATGATTGTCGTAAATGTTTTAGGGTGGCATTGCTGAGAGGCTCAGTAGATCGAGGACACCTACCTCACGTCTCCCACTCCAATCAACGATGATTTATTTAATATTTGAATTCTACATTCATTTTATAAATGCAGTAAATTATACAAATTCTTGAAAATGATGGTATCTTGTATCATTTGTTTCAAATCCTGGAGAGGCAGTCTACTTCTAGATGGAAGAAGGCCAAAGATTCCACTAGATCCAAGAAGAGGAAGATAAATTTCGGAGATGCGCCTGGGAGTGACGAGGGTGGGAACAATGCATGGCATACCATGTTATGCACATTAGCCACGATGTGGCATTTTTGGGCACTAGTTTCCATGTACTTGGCATCTACGGCACAAGTTGCCATGTATTTTGGATCTACGGCATGAGTTGTTGGACTTTGTATAGGGCACGAGTTCCCATCGTGTGTACATTGGGAAGCATGTTTCATTGTTTGCTAGAAAATTTATATGTTTGGACGAGTTTTGTAGCTTTGATGTACATGGATTTTCAGTTATCTGATTTATATCCATGTTGTCTATATTTGTATCTTGTTGTCTCTTGTTGTGTGTAGTTGCCTAATAAACAACATCATGCTTTTAAAACAAATGGTTGAGTTTGAATGGCCTTTGATATGATTTCCTTCGTTTAGGTTTAAGTGTGACTTTAGATTTAGAATTTACATATTGAATATTATTTCAATTGGTTTATATTATGAAATGTATTTTGATCGTAAAATGTCATTCTAATAAGATCCAACTAGTTTGTATACATCACAATGCAAGGATGAAAGTTTGATGGTAAAATTCAACACATTGAGTAGTTATTGGAGAAATTTTATGGGGACCTTGATATGATGACTAGGGAGATACTTGACCTTTTCCTATACCTTGTTATTTTGACAAGTTTTTCTAAATTGTTGTCATTGTATATGAAATTTTTGTGTAAGTGATGAATGATAATGGTGATCTTTCCAAATACAAGAAGGTTCCTTATGTTTGCTGAAAATGTGCTCTAGATCTCTTAATGGAGAGCATTTAATTCTATACTTTATTGTTTGAAGCATTCCCTATACCCCATGATATTTTTATTTATTGATTTCTCTTTGGATCAATGAAGGAGCCCCCTTGTGTACCTACCATCCCTTTTCATCCCCCTTGTGTACCTACCACCCCTAGACACCCCCCTTGTGTACCTACCACCCATAGTCATTTACACATAATTATATTTGCACACATATTAAATATGTACAAACACATATATATTTACACTACAAAATCCTACACACATGAAAAGACTTATACATAAACATACAAAAAATACATGCACATAGGAAAAAATATCTATGCACACATACAAATATTAGTATAAAATAACAAACAACATCATCTTTTTAAACACAATTGCACACCTAAATATCACATTCAAATATTTTGAATTTTGAATTATGCATTAGGCTATAAAGGCACCTTATAGGAACCAAGGTTCATGAATGATGCCATGAAGCAATACAAATGGCCCATCAAATTGATCATTTGTCCTAAGCCATAAATATATATTTCTAGCCTTGAGATGTTGGTCTCCCTCCTCGAATCATGTTTATGGATTTGAGGTCCACCCAAAAATCTCAAAACATACTAATGGTGTCCATATTGGCATTCAAATATTTAATTTATACTAGACCAATCTTATGTGGTTGGTTAAGGATTCACATTTTCCCTATCCTTGGAAACTTCCTTTAGAGCCTAAGGTCAAGGTTTCATCGTTTGATCATGTTTAGTTCCATAAAACTCATACTGAGTGCTAAAATACTCCTAGTTGCACCCATATCATTTATTGGAGGGTAAACGTATCCTTGTCATTTGAAGCCTCTTTCATGGTTGTGAAGCTATGCAATTAATATACTTGTAAGTTTGAAGCCTCAGGTTTCCCTTCCCTTAGAAGCTTTATTTTTATTAATGTTAGCAGTCCTCCTCCCAACCATGTACAAGGCCCTAATATCCATAAATGGTTCTCAAAATATCCTAATGAAGTATGTATCAACACTTGGGATCCAAAGAACCCTAAGACATGTCCTATATGGTAGTTTGAAAGCTCCTATCTTGTTCTTGATCGCTAAGTTTGTGCATTTATGGAATAACTCCTATGTTTCCTACATTTACCATGTCTCGATGCATGACTTGTATACGGGGCTCAAAAATTCCCAGTGGTTAACCTATTCCTCTTGTATTCCCACATAGATAAAAAATGAACCTAGTATATGCCAAGTGTTATGGTCCAATACCTTGCACATGGTCGTCAATACCTAGAAGTTTCTCTTAGGACCTATGGGCTACATTTCATCCTTTGACCACTTCCATATCCTAAGAAAATTTTTTGGTGTTCAAAACCTCCAAATAGTGTCCATATCATCACCAATAAGCTAAATATTCACAGCCATATCTAGGCCCTCAACAACCAACACTTGGTGTTCATAACCTGCTAATCATATTTGAATATGCTCATATGGAGGCCAAATATCCCTCGATCCTATATGTGTTGTGATTTGACACATCATTCTTGGTCCTAAATGCATAGAAGCCTTGTTTAGGGAATAAGGCATATGTTTCCTCCATTGAACATGTTAATGGTCTCAAGACCCATACCTAATGTCCACAACCTACTTATTGCATCTAGGTCAACAATCAAAGGAAAAGGATACCCTTTAGAGGCCAACTGTTACTCTTTAAGGCATTATCCATGGCTCGAGATGCTTAGAATCGATTCTTACAACCTAAGGTTCAAATTTTCTACCTTAATCATGTCCAAAGAACTCACATCCAAACTTAGCGCTTAAAAAATCCTAATGTCTCACATTTCCCCCCTTGAAAACAATTATAACCTAGGGAGTTAATGCAGTTGCAAGGATTTTACCTACCATAAAAACTAATTAATTCCATATATGTTGTCATAAGAATGTGTGGACCTTTGTAATGTGTCTATCACGTTTATAATGCATACAAATTCTTCTTGTTCTAAAAAAACAGGGAAACCAACCTTATTTTATGCAAACTAAAACTTACTTGTCTCTTATAGAATCATCTCTCATAAATACTATGGCTCCAATACAAATTTTCTAATGATTTTTACAAGTGTCTCTTCATGTTTTGTTGAGTTCTTATTGCATTTGATCCTTCTAAAGATGGGTAATTGATGCAATAAAGCACAAAAGTTTGACCACGTCAATTTGTACATAAACAATGTGCACATATACAAATATCTACACATACATACACACATAAGATCATGCACATACACAATAAATAAACGCTAGCTTGCAAAAGGCCATGCCAATATTGCTCAAGGGGGTCATTTATGATCCAAAGGCTCTCGGGTGAGCATGGCCATCCTGAACACATCCAAAATGGCCATATGCACATGTGGGAGATAAAAGAATCCAAGTCCACTCGTCGGTTTGGGATCTGTGCCCCCAGAGAAAATCCTCAAAGTGTCCCTGAATGACCACGGGGTGCCTGGAAAAAATTCCCATAGGACAAAAACCATGACTTTGGTCGTGAATCCATCAATTACGATGGATTCGGGACGTTGGGTTTCAGCTAGGGGAGCCCCCACACTATGCCTCAAACGTCCGGAAATGGTGTTATTGTGCCATCTCATGAACTAAGGTTTTTCTCAGTGAAGGCCATGCAAATATTACTCAAGGGGGTCATTTATGAATCGAAGGCTCTCGCGTAAGCATTTCCATACTGAAAACATACACAATGGCCATATGCACGTGTGGGAGGTAAAAGAATCCAATTCCGTCGCCGGTTTGGGTTCCTTGCCCCCAGAGCAAATCCTCAAAGTGTCCCTAAATGGCCATGGGGTTCCTGGAAAAAATTCCCATAGCACCAAAACCATGACTTTGGTCGTGAATCCATCAATTTCGATGGATTTGGCACACCCGGTTTCATCTAGGGGACCCACCACACCGTGCCTCAAATGACCAGATATAGTGCTATTGTGCCATCTCAGGAACTAGGGTTTTGCTCAATGAAGGCCATGCCAATATTGCTCAAGGGGATCATTTATGATCCGAAGGCTCCCGAGTGAGCGTGGCCATCTTGAAAACATCCACCATGGCCATATTCATGTGTGGGAGATGAAAGAATCCAATTCTGCTTGCTAGTTTGGGTTCCGTGCCCCTGGACCAAATCCTCAAAGTGTCCCTGAATGGCCACAAGGTGACTGGAAAAAATGCCCATGGCACCAAAACGATGACTCTGGTCATGAATCTGTCGATTCCGATGGATTCAAGTTGTTGGGTTTCATCTATGGGACCCCCCACACCATGCCTCAAACGCCCTAAAATAGTGCTATTGTGCCATATCAATATTTAGGGTTTTGCTCAGTGAAGGCCATGTCAATCTTGCTGAAGGGGGTCATTTATGATCCGAAGGATCCCAGGCGAGCATGGCCATCCTGAAAAAATACACAATTTCCATATTGATATAACATCAATCATATAGGATCTATAACTTATAACATTGTCATTAAATGATCAATCATCAATCATCAAGAACATCAACCTTCAAATTTCAACATATAATATTTTCCATCAACAAACTCTAACAGATAATATCAACCATGAAATGAAACAAAGCATCATAATATCATATTCAATACCAAAGAGTTGTAGGATGCAATAAAAAATTTAAAGTTTAAACTTCAAATGTAGGTTCATCTGTTCAAGATTCAAAGGTCAAAGACTAAAGTTCAAAGTAGGCCATAATGTTTACAAAATAGGCCATAATAAACATGAAATACAAAGTACTATGATACTATCTACTAAGCTTTCCGCTTGCCACGAGAAACTTGCTATTTATTTTCTCGTGGTCTAGGTGGAATAGGAGTTGTTGGAAGTGATCATGGAACATGCGAAGAAGATGAATGGCCCCTATGGATTGATGGATGTTGTGAAGCTAAAGGAAAAACTCTTGCTTCTGGAAACCTGTTGTTGGATGGGGGTGGCATATATGTAGTATGAATTGGATCACCATCATGATCACCCAATAGTTCATCCTCCAAGCACTCTAATGCTATGGCTCCATCCTCCACATTAGCCTTCTCTGGATTGTTGACCCAAGTAAATGTTCTATCATTATTTGACACCTCACAATAATGGGACAACAACCTCAAGTTGTAGTGCACATAAACCAATATTTATGTGCATTCTACATTCAAACTATTTCTCTTGACACTGTGGATGAAGTTGTAGGTGCTCCAACACCTCTCTGTAGAAGAACTATTAACAACCTATGAAAGAACCCTCACCGCCAATTTATGCAAATACGAGGATACAAATCCATACATGTTCCACCAAGGGATAAGATCCAATCTATCTCGATCTTTGGTTGCATGCAGGGTACCAAAGACTCCATGCTTACTGATGTATTCGCTCAATTCACTTCGTACTTGAGCACACTCCTCCTCATCAGGGACCAAATTTTCTAATGCAAACATATACCTATTTTGCACCTCTGGATCTATGTGTGGTTTTTTCCTAACTCCACCCCCAGGTGCAAGTTGGGCAAACCAAATTGGAGAAAAATATTTTGGGGTAAGGACATATGCAAGGGCATGGAGTGGAACATTTAGATTATACCACCTTTTGACCACATGTTTATGAATATGGTCATACAAGATTGCATCTCTTTTGTCAACAATGTCTTTGATTTGACCAAGCATGCTATCCATCTGCTTATATACCTCCCCAATCACCGATTGATCTGTATCTGCAAAACGAATCATATTATAAACTGGCTTGGTGAACTGCAGAACAGACCTAACCTGTGACCAGAACTTACTATTAAGAACAATGTCCTCCACCTCCTGAAAGTCATGTCTATCAACTGCACTTGCAGCTCTATCTTTTAATTCGTGTCAGGGATCACTTGAGACCATACTAGCCAATGCCTCTCTTACCTTCAAAAGTCTCCTAAAGGTGAGTAGTAGCTAGAAAATCTAGTCTTTGCAATCTTAAATAGCTCCAACCTAGAGTGATTGCAAAAAATGTGGTGGGCCATGCTATGTTTGGTAATAAATTTGATCATTTTCTTACCTCCCTTGAACAAGGCACCAATCCATCAGTAATTAGGCTCCTTCATTTTAACAATATCATGCATCAAAAGTTTCAATGTGCGAACTAAAAAACCTGACCAAAATATGTTGGGATACTTATCCTCAATGATTGCTCTTGTTTCCTTACAATTAACAGCATTATCAGTGATGACTTGAATGACATTGTATGGCCCAATCTCTTGAATGTTTTTATGTAAAGGTTGTGTAATATTAATACTGGCCTTGTAATGATCCGAGTAGTCATGGGATGAAAGGAAGACCACACCTCTAGCAGACACACCAAGAATATTTATCAATGGCTTTCCTTTAACATTTTTCCACCCATAAGATACAATGGATACCCCATAGTTGGACCAATCATTTGTAAAATTTCCAAGAGCACTATTGATTTTGGCTCTTTCCCTATCAAGTCCCACGGTTCTGGATTTGTCATAGCCAGGTCTCTTGTATCATTTAGGGGCACCATTGATGGATTGTACCATTTCATGCCAATAAGGTGAGCGAAGAAAATTGAATGGCACACCACATGCATAGAGAAACCTGTAAAATTTTGAATCCACATCATCTCCACAACCAAGGTCAAGGAAATATGATAATGTTCTTTGCATAGTCGAGAATCTAGGAGAGGATCTCGATGGAGTTGATGATGATCCACTACCAAACATTATATTTGAGTGAGAGGATTCAGATTCAGCCCTTGATCTCTTGGAAGTGTTTTGAGCGACCTCTTCTTCCATCTTGTATTTGTTTCTCTCTTTAGTTGGCACTTTGTCACAGGTTTTGTCTCCAACATCCTTACCTTGATCACATGGCATAATCCCACACAAATGATTTCTCCCCTGAGTATATGAACCAGTGTAATTTTTAGTGCAATGGGGGCATATAAAATTTGTGGTTCCACCCCCTCTCCATCCCCCAATCCTTGTCACATACATCCACAAAGGTGTTTTGTCTTTTTTTTTTCACCTCATCACTCTCAAGCTCATCATTATCATCACCATCTTCCCCTTCCTCCTCTTCTCCACGATATGTGTCACTCTCTACCTCTTCCCCCTCATCACTACCACCATCATATCTACTTCCCAACACCATCATAATGAGAAGAAGTGGAACCAAAAGCCAAAACCACATACCCATCATGTTTCTTGAATCAAGATGAGAATCACTTGTTTCCTATAATAGAATGATGGAGAAGAATAAATTGGAAAGAGTACAAGAAGAGAACATTGCAAGGTTTAAATTTTTTAAACATAGTGAAATATTTTTTCAAAAACAAACAAAGAGTGGGGTTTGGAGCTTACCTCTTTAGCTCTCCAATGGTGGTTGAATGTCTCTATGGAAGCCTTCAATCTCCCTTAATCCAAGCTCTCACAAATAGTATCCTTCAATCTCCCCTTCAATCACCCTTCTAAGCTCCCACAAATTTGCTCTCAAACAACTAGCAAACCCACTCAAAAACCCTAGCAAAGAGAAGCGAAATGCATGAAATGAGAAATAGAATGAGAGGAAATAAGTCAAAGAGTGTTTATATCCTGACGACTCAAGGGGTTCATTTTTCGACTGCTCCCAGGCATGCATGGCCATCGTGAACACCTCCACACTGGCCATATGCACGTGTGGGAGCTGACGAAACCATGTTTCGCTGATCAGTTTGGGTTCCGTGCCCTAGGAGAAAATATTCAAAGTGTCCCTAAATGGCCACAGGGTGCCTGAAAAAAATAACCATAGCACCAAAATCGTGAATCTAGTTGCGAATCCGATGGATTCGAGATGTTGGGTTTCTTCTAGGGGACCCCCCACACCATGCCTCAAATGCCCATAAATGGTGCTATTGTGCCATCTCCATGTTGTAGGTACAACAGATCCCATGTTCTAATGGAACACGGGAGCCCCAAGATAATTTTTTTAGTGCAAAGGTAATGGTTTATATTCCTTTGTCATTATGGGGTTTTATCATGTTTATTATGATTTTATGCCTTTGCATTGTTTTGATTCAATTAGAGTTTTTCCTTTGAAAATTTCTAGTTTTTGACTATTTTTTTAAAGTTGTGGGAAGCTTTGATTTCTCTCAGAAAGTAATTTCTCATCCTGCAAACCTGCAATCCCGCAATCCCGTAATTGCGGATTGCGGGAGATTGTTTTTTCCTTTTGAGGTTTTATCATCTCGCAACCCGCAAGTTGCGGATTGCGGGAAGACCGTGTAAATATGTTTGTTGAACTTTTCGTTCCGCAACCCGCAACCCGCAATTGCAGATTGCGGAAAGTGGTTTGAATAATAAAATGTGTTGTGTGTTTTCGCAACCCGTAACCTGCAATTGCGGATTGCGGGAAGTTGAATCAATTTTCAAACTTTGCAATCCCGCAACCCGCAACCCGCAATTAGCAGATTGTGGATTGCAGAAATATCTTTTGATTTAATAAACGCAGTTTCAATCCCGCAACCCGCAATTGCGGATTGCGGATTGCGGGAAGGATGTATAGATCTGAAAAATTGGCTCCCACAATTTATCTCCCGCAAATCTCAAGAATTGATCTCAGCAGTTGATTGGTTGTGATCTGACGGCTCAGATTTTACCCTTTCAAATTATTAATTAGGTCATTTTTCCTATTTTTCTCTATCATTTTTGAATTTGGAAAATTACCTTGCTGCTTGAATTTTACTGTGAGTTTTTACCAGGGGTGTCTCGCCTGTCATTTTCAAGTAAAGTAGGTTGGTTTTCTCTGTTCCTTTGTTCAGCTATTTACAGTTTTAATTATTTTGGGATTGTTTTTTATTGTTGTTTATCTGTTAGTTAGAATCTCTCCAGTTTGCAAATATGTCGTGCAACAGACGTTCTAAGACTACCCAGAAAAACCAGTTGAGCAAGGACCCAAATTTTGGCATCTTCTCAGACACCAGTGAGAAGTTCACTGAAACCTACCAGCTAGATTGGTCTAAAATCTACTCAATATTTGACAACGATGACCTATTTGACATTGAGAATGACCAACAAGACTACGAGAAAATTAGGGATTCTCAGCTCCACGCAATTGCTGCCAGACCTGCCATCCTTCCTTATACCGACGCAATTAAATGGATAGTAGAGCATGCCAACCCCAAAGACTGCTCATTCAACGATAGCGCGGGTTCACAATTAACCACGTTCCATCCTGAGGTATTTATCAAGGCATTTTCCCTTACACCAACTGTCCAGATCCTTAATACTGCATTCGTGGATTTCGCTAACACCAGGTTCAATTTCAATGAAATGCTCAATTCCTGGATGCAAAAACCAACCAGTTTTATGCCTAGGACTGACAACTTATACCAGTTTCATGGTTTAAAGAACCCTACTCGTTATTGGCAGCTATGCTTTCCCGGCTGTATGGCCTTCCTAATTGCTCAATCTTTAAAGCAGAATGGGCCCCTGTGGCTCATCATGTCTTAACAACAGGTGAATCTTTTCCTTGGGATTCTATTTTTTCTGTCGAGCTTAAAACAACAATTGAAAAGTATTAGAAATCTCCTTCTACATGTTAGGATATTCCTATACTCCATCCTAGTCCCACCAGTATTTTGATCATTTACATTTTCAGTCATGCATGCACCTTTTAGGGTTTGCATGCATTCTAGGGTTTGCATGCATCCCAGTCATCAGCCCAGCACCTAGCCCTTAGTTAGCCAGCCCCCAGGAGCTTCTCACTATTCAGTTTTAGCCCTCTAGTTGCTTAATGCGCCTTTCTTCCTTGATTTTATGGAGCAACTCGCCCTCCTTCACCTACCAGTCCAGTTGTCACTCAGTTACAGTCAGTTACAGTCAGTTACACTCAGTTACATTCAGTTACATTCAATTACACTCAGTTACATTGAGTTACACTCAGTTACATTGAGTTACACTCAGGTACACCTACCAGAGTTAGTTTGACTGATGGTTGACAGTTACTTGAGCATTGATGACTCCACTGATGATGATGAAGACTTCCAGTTGCACTCCGATGATCATGAGGACACCTAGTTGTGCTCCGATGACACTCCAATGATCCTTTGATCACTCCATGAAGGCTAATTCGAATTGCCACCTTAGGCATTCGAATTCCTCATGCATTGTATTATTTATATGTCCATTTGTGATTAATAATCTAGTATGACCGAAGTATTATTGCTTCTATCTGAGTTCTACTGTACCATATTATTCTGTTGCTCATTATACTGCATGTATCACTCTTCTTCTATTTTCTTGCTTAATCATAATTATTCTCTTATGAGATACATCATCTCTTAGATCTGCTGTGAGGATTTTCACATGGTATCAGAGCATGTTGAGAGTATTGTTTATCTCCATTATTGAGAGTTTTTTGCAGGTTATTACCAAGATTTCGAGTGTAGCAGTTGCATCAGTTTCTGCATTTTTGCAGCAGTAGCAATTGCAGTTATTCTATATTGTTTTTGCAGGTCTTCTACAGCTTCAATGTATCCTGAATTAGAAGAAATCACTCCTATTTCTCTATTCAACTATGATGAATGGAAACCAAAAATAATAGCATATTTAAAGAGCCATGATCTCTTTGATTGCTATTTTGAAAGAGAGTTCGAATCCTCTACAAAGAAGATTAAATGGTTGAATAAAGGTGACATGCACATTGGAAGAATGATGCTTGCTATGACTGATTACATATTGTACCCGACCATCATTGATATTGAAACTCCAAAAGAGTTATGGGCTCATCTGGATGAAAGATTCGGCAAAAAGAATGATGGATTTGGTCCAAATCCCTTCAAAAGCAAGCAAGGTGATGCATTCGCTCCACTTGATGGTCTCTCAGATCATGATGCATTCGCTCCTCCTAATGGTCTCTCAGATCATGTTGCATTCGCTCCCCTTGATGATCTCTCAGATCATGAACCAGTATCTTCTCATATTGAAGTTGTTGACAAAGAACTTGCAGATTCTCCACTCATGCTCAAACTTTCTTCTCTTTCTGTGCCAGCTCACACTCTAGATATTGCAGAAGGTCCTAAATCCTCTCTTGCACCAGAGTCTGTTGGTTTGCATCATGATCACATGATTATTTCAGAGGTCAAAACAGCTACTAAAGGTAATGCATTCGCTCCTCTTCAGCAAACATCTCTTTTATACTACTATATGATCATAAATTCATGCTTTCAGAAGGTCATTGAAGAATATGGCCATTGCCATTCGCTTGGGATAATTTCTCATGCATATGATAGTTTTGATCTCACCCCTTCTGGTTCAAAGGAGATCTCAAGAAACTGTTTTGAAAGTCTTAAATCTGATTTTGATTTCAAGCAAACATGTAATAGTTCTTTTTGGCATAATCTCACCCATGGTGGTTCAAAGGAGAAGACAAAGGACTATATGCACATTCAAAAATTTGATCCTACCTCAGCTGATTCGAATCACAGGTTCAAGGATCATTCTAATACTGATGGATTTGTTCTCATCACATTCGATCTAAAGAGAAAGTACAAGCACATGCTTTTTGAGCATGATCCACTTCTTCCCAAGAAGAAGATACCTCCAGACATATGACCAAGCATCACACCTGCTTGAGTTTGGAGCATTTATTTTTATGTGTGCTTTACAGTCTATTTTTTGAGGAGGGGGTATGTTTCCCATGAAATTTTCCCACTTCCTTGGTTTATTGATTGTTATTATTCATTGTATTGGGTGACCTTTGGTCATAGTTACCAGGGCCCAGGATGGATTAAGGGGGGGTGTTAGGATATTCCTATACTCCATCCTAGTCCCACCAGTATTTTGATCATTTACATTTTCAGTCATGCATGCACCTTTTAGGGTTTGCATGCATTCTAGGGTTTGCATGCATTTTGCATGCATCCCAGTCATCAGTCCAGCACCTAGCCCTCAGTTAGCCAGCCCCCAGGAGCTTCTCACTATTCAGTTTTAGCCCTCCAGTTGCTTAATGCGCCCTTCTTCCTTGATTTTAGGGAGCAAATCGCCCTCCTTCACCTACCAGTCCAGTTTTCACTCAGTTACACTCAGTTACACTCAGTTACATTCAGTTACATTCAGTTACACTCAGTTACATTGAGTTACACTCAGTTACATTGAGTTACACTCAGTTACATTGAGTTACACTCAGGTACACCTACCAGAGTTAGTTTGACTGATGGTTGACAGTTACTTGAGCATTGATGACTCCACTGATGATGATGAAGACTTCCAGTTGCGCTCCGATGATCATGAGGACACCTAGTTGTGCTCCGATGACACTCCAGTGATCCTTTGATCACTCCATGAAGGCTAATTCGAATTGCCACCTTAGGCATTTGAATTCCTCATGCATTGTATTATTTATATGTCCATTTGTGATTAATAATCTAGTATGACCGAAGTATTATTGCTTCTATCTGAGTTCTACTGTACCACATTATTCTGTTGCTCATTATACTGCATGTATCACTCTTCTTCTATTTTCTTGCTTAATCATAATTATTCTCTTGTGAGATACATCATCTCTTAGATTTGCTGTGAGGATTTTCACACTACAAAGAAACCCTCTTTCTTTCTTTCAGCCTATGTGATGGATGTTTTCTATGCTGAGTTTCAATATCCCAATATGGGATGGAATTGGACTCCTGTTGCTCCGCCTGTTCACATATATCATTCTGCACTGTGGGAGAATAATTATGTGCCTCTATTATATGACATCTGTGATCATTTCCTTGGTGCTATTTATCTCAAGATATTTAAGGAAGATGCACTAGCTTTCTCAACTGATGCCAAGATTTTTATTGCCACAATTGGAGATTGGTATGTAGGGGAATCTTTCTCCTATGTCAGAATATGGGGAAGCAGTGTTGTTCACATGCTTCCCATAATTGTTCTAGATAAGTTACTGATTGAAGAAGTATCATATCATACTGTAATAGAAGGGGTTTATCCCAAAATTTTAGGTCCCAAGAGGAAAGGATGGCCCAAATTCCCCTTGAACCTTGGACCTTTGGTTATCCCTACTTCCACCTCAGCTCAAGTATTGGGTAACAAAAATTGCTTCTTTGAAACTAGGATTCGCTGCTAAAAGAAGACATGATCCTAAAGGATTCCTAGATGCTCATTTCAAGCACAATCATATGAAGATGAGCTATGTACATGAAGCTATCCTAGATGACTCTATCTAAGAGGGAGTCAATACTTTTTCTGAAGTCCTGGAAAGGGCTAAAAGAATGGATGAACAGAGCCAGATTTTGCTATACCAGCAAGAGCTCAGAGATAAGGTCTTCAGCTATAGGAAATTGGAGCTCAATCTGATTAATCAGGTAAGAAAGGATAGAGAAGAGAAGGAGGCTAAGCAAGCTAAAACCCCTCTCATGCTGGCTTATCTTGATGGCGATAAAGGAAAAGGACCTATGGAGGAGTCTCCTAAGCTAAGCACTGCTGAAAAATATAAAGTATTAATGCAAACTTCCCAACAACCGAAGAAAGAACTAATACAAATGACCACATTGCTGCACACCAAAGAGTTCAATCTATCTAGCTTAGTAAGTGATGTACAGGTGATTGTGGTTAGAAATCCAGCAAAAAGACAAAAGCTCATAACTGCTCCCTCTCAGGTCCCCACTTTCAATATTGATAGTGATGGGGAGGATGAAGTAATTTCTTCTATACCTATACTGGAAGAAAACACTGAAGGTTCACAGGAAGTCTCAGATTTGTTGAACACCATAGCTATGGATGAACCCGCTTTAGGTGAGGATATGTCTCAGGTTTCTGTTGTTCTTGATGCAATAACTTCAGCCACATTACTTCCACCAGCATAAGTTTCTCTTATTATGACTTCTGAGGTGACACCACCAACAACCATGTCTCAGTTGTTTGAAGCATTTAATTTTATCACTTCTACACCTCCAGCTTTGACAATTCCACTCCCTATTTCCCCATCAACCATTGTAGAGATCCAATCTTCGACTGTCCCCCTACAATCACTTCCATCTCTTTCATTACCACCAGTTAGTGATGTCCCAAATCCCTTCCCCCCTTCTTCACCTTCAGTTGGTGATACTCAAGATTCACCACATGAAGTTATTACTTCCATTCCTTCACCAACCCCTGTACCATTAACATGTGAAGCTCTCCCCTCTTCCCAAGTCTCATCCCAGATCGCTACGTCCATTCCTAGTCCTACTGTCACCCAGACACCCCCTTTGATTACAACAACAGATGTGACCACATCATTTACCGATATGGTGGCTGCTTTTGAAGATGATATAGTTGTTCCCTTAGGGGATTATTTTTACAGTAAGGCAACCAAGGCAGTCATGCAGAAAGGAAAAAAGAGAAGCAGAGATCATGCAGGATTGGAGGAACCCATTCCTAATCAAATAATATGGGCTAAGCAATCTGATAATGACCAGTCAGAAGCAGTAGATACAGCTGCAACTTTGGGTGCATTTGCAGGTGGAAATTTTGATTCAGTCAAGACCTTTGATAGGGAGATTGACTTGAAAAAAGAAGAACTCAAGAAGCTTCAAGAGAAATTGGCAACAACTAAGGAAGAGCATGAAGTTTATGTTTAGGATTTAAGGAAAATATTTGAAGACAAGTTGGAAGATCTGCAGATGCAGAATAATTCTCTTCAAGTTAAACTACATGATGCAGAAGCAGAAAATGTTATCCACGAGGAAAGAATGGTTGTACTTAAAAAACAACTTGAGGATGCAACTGCAAGTGTAGCCTCCTCTGCTTTTTCTGGGTTTTCACAGCAAGAGTTCAAGGACCTAGCTAATCATGTCAACCAGGAGCATCATAAGCTTCTAGCTGAGCTATTTACTACCTTGGGTGAAATTCATGAGACTTACATCGCCTTTGAGAAGATGGCTGGCACCTTGAGCCAGCAAGTAGAGAAAACAAAACAGGCTTCTAAAGCTGTAGAAGACATCATAGCTTGGAAGAAGTATATTGAAGATAAGCCAGTTGATATCCTTGAGTTGGATACTCTCAAATTTAGAAGGATCAAAACTGCCGTGCGGGCTTGGGAGAATGCCATTGAGATGGTGGAGGATACTATCAACCAGGCTCAAGCACTTTGGAGAAGAAGATGGTATGCCTCAGACAATCTCATGGAGATACTAGCTTTCCTTGTAGTGGGGCTCATCGAGAAGGTAAATCCACCAAAATTGATGTTAGAGTAGGTCGAAGCCCGTTGTGGTGAAGTCAAAGAGAAAATTATGCGGATTGAGCACATCCAAATTGAAGACGTGGATTGGTTGATCATGCAACCTGTCTCCATGGAGGGAAATATCTATATGTTTATCCGCATGTGGCATAAATTGGCCAAAAATGAGATTGAAGGATTCACATGTGATGCCCAGCTGGGGCTCGAATCTCCTCATTATCCAGATATAGATGAACTGATGGAAATTTGGGCCAAGTGGCAAGATTTCCTCACTTAATAGAATAGTCCGATTTTGTAATCCCTGTTTAAGGGGAATTTATCCTTTGTATTATTTTGTAAATTACTACTTAAGGGGTAGATCTCTCTTAGGAAAAGGATGATCATTTTGGGGTATAAATCAACAGAAGAAGACTGGAGATACTCTGTTTAATGCAAAGCTTGTAATTTATTACAGACTTTCACTAATACAGTAATCTTATTCTCTTGCATAATATTTTGTTCATTGATCAAATTTATTTGATAAATATTGATTTTTACTTCAGACTGTTATCTATACTGTTTAAATCCTTTGCAATTATTATTTCATATAGAGATCTCTGATATGGATTTCTCCTTACGTTTGATTTGTGTATGCATTATGTTTTAATTGAATTTATTCAACTAAAATATTTATCTATTTCTGCAAATGATTCGAAGTAAGTTATAATCTATGTTAATTTTTCAATTGACATATTGGTTACAGGTTAATCTTGAATGAGCTTAAACACTTAATATTGCATTCAGTTAATTTTAATTGATTGGTTGTAACTTAAGCAGATAATAAATTGATCACCTTTACATTTCTGTCAAGTGGATGAACATACTTATCTATTTTCACATCAAATTAATCTGCACTCAAACAAGACACCCTTTAGAGTAGGTGTAACTTAGCTTAGATTCCCTTTTTAGGTAGATTTGTTTCAAACTAAACACACTCTGTTTTCCTTCATTGGAAGACAGGTCCTTTTAGGATCAAAACCAAAAGTGCCAGTGGAGGCCTTTGTATCCGTGGGAGATCACTATTCCAAACAGCTCGAGGATAGGGTAATACTTGCGCAGGATTATCCGAAGCCTTTAGCTGGGTTTTCTTCCTCTGTTGAGAGCTTTGGAACCCATTCCAACACCCTACACACCCGAGGCCTCAACAAATGGTGCTCGAAGGAGGGCCAGTAGTAAAATATGCCTAAACAGAATACTAATAAACCTCCTCCAATAAGAATATCATTGGTTGTCACTCGTAGCCAATCACGGGCATCTACATCTGAACAACAAACAGTGCCACAACCAACTATAATTCCTGGTACACCTGTAGCTGAGTAGGAAAATAGAAGGGATATCCTTATCATATCACCTACTAGAGGGCCCCTTTCACTTAAACAAATACTAAAAAGTTCTAATGATAGTGTTTCTAGAATAGAACGAAGAATTATGGAACAACGAAGTAGAGGACTAGCATCAATTCAACTGAATACCATTTTGCAGACCGATAACCAAGAAGGTCAACATACAATTGAACAAAACACTAAAAATCGAAATACAACTGATCAACCAGGTTCCCATGAGTACAACCTTGATTCGCTCTTTCAAGGAGTACCACAAGATCAACCTAACATTGCAACTGGTGGACCACCACCCACTCCTCCTTCATCATCATCCTCCTCATCTGAAAGTGAACATTCCTCTAACTCTTCATCTGAACAAGAGGAAGAATAACCAATGGCTGGAGAAGGCTAGAACAGACCTTGGGTTGACCAAGATGTTGTATTTATACTTGGGGATCAACATAGATTGCCTAAAAACCCTGAAAAATGGCTTCCTAAGTTCAATCCAGATAATAAATCACCTACATTAGATCACATCAAAACTTTTATGCACACCATTAGAATTAGGAGTGTTGTCCATAAAGATGTGGTTTGTAGACTATTCCCCTATACATTTGAAGGAAATGCATCCACATGGTACTTTGCCTTAGAGACCATATCCATAACTTCTTGGGATGAGTTTGAAAAATTGTTTATCCCGAAGTTTGGGGATGATAAAACCCCACAAGATCTAGTCTTAGAATTGTATTCCATGTATATTAGAGGTAAAGAGAGGGTCAAAGAATACAATCAAAGATTTTCTTATCTAAAAAATAGAATCCATGCCACTGTTCTTCCTGCAGAAGAACTGTTGGTTGCTTATTATGAAAAAGAATTACATGTTTCCATTGCGATGCGGGTCAAAAGAGCACATAAAGACAACTTGTTTGAGGCTTATGCTGAAGCAATTCAAGATGAAAAGGATATCCCAAAAGAAAAATTATAATGCTCCCAAACCCACTACTCAAAAAAAAGATGCTTTTGAAATGACTGATATTAAGAAGTTTCTCCAGAAAATGTCTAATGAGATGGTTGATTTAAAAAAGAATAATAATGAAAATCAAAATGATAATAGAGGTTTTGAAAGGACACCTTTTAGGAGACCTTATCAACCTCCCCAAAATCCACCACCTCCTAATCCTAATGAAGGATTGACTTCTGAAGAAATTTATTCTATCTTCAAAGCTCTGGCCACAGAATCACAGAATGTCCCTGAACCTTCTAATGATCAAACAAATCAAGATCTGCAGTTACTGGAAGAAGGAGATGAAGAAGAGGATCCACAGATTAATATTGTAAGCTATTTTTCTGAACTCCCAATGAATGAAGAAGAATAAGAACTTGAGACAGTATTCAATGTTCAACATCCTTACAACACTAGATCAAAAGGACAACCCTCTCAGGAACCTTCATCTTCAATAGCAGTTCCCAACAAAGGTAAAACTGTTCCTCAAAAGGATACAGTCATTCTTGAAATGGAGTACAGTTTGGCTGAAGATTTGAGAAGAGTCAAAGCAAATATTTCTTTGTTTGAACTTCTGAAAATCCCTTCTATGCATGATTCTCTACCTAAAAGTATGATAATCAAACAACCAAGGGAAACACAAAACAATAACTTAGAATCTTCTACCAAAACAGACGATCAGAAACCTGGAAGAAAGAGGACACCTCCTTTCTTGCTTACCTTTGAAATATTCAATAGAAATGTACACAATTGTATGATAGATCCAGGGGCCTCCTCCAATGTGATTCCCTTGCTTGTCTGCAGAAAACTAAATGCAACTTGGTAACCCTGCCCTACTCAGATTATCCAGCTTGACAGATCTAAAGTGAGAGTACTGGGGAGATTAAAAAATGTGTTGTTGACATTATCTACTGATCCCCAGATCCACCAGACCATAGATATCGTTCTAGTTGACATCCCGTAAGCCTATGGAATGTGGCTGAGCAGAGATTGGTCAGAGAAGCTCAAAGGATACTTTGTTACTGATTGGTCTCACCTGTGGCTGCCCTATAATGGACAACCAAACAATATTAAGATCAGTAGGGAACTATTTATGAAGAAAACAGTCACTGACCTTAATGAATCAAGTGAACTTGCTTGTTATTTTAGTTCACATATTGAGAATTTCACATTTGATACCTTCTTTGGGGATCTTCCAGTTGATTCTTCACCAGATGATAATGTACAGAATGAATCACAGATTACCAATGTTACTTCTGTACCATCCTCTAAACTATTGTACATAATGTTTATAATGTTAATAAATTTTTTAGGATTGATCCTATTGCATGGAATTTATTCTTTGATGGCTCCAGATCTAAAGACGGAGCTGGTGCAGGTTGTGTCCTTATTGATCCAAGAGGGACTAAAACCATGATTGTTTGCAGACTTGAGTTTGAATGTACCAATAATGTAGATAAATATGAGGCCCGGGTTCAAGGACTCAAGAAGGCTATTGATATGGGTGCACAAGTAATTGAATATTTTGGAGATTCCGAAATCATAGTTAAACAGGTAAGAAACAAGATACATTGTTTGTCTCCACGTTTAACTAATTATCAAAAAATGGTAAGAGATATCACTAACTCTTTCTCTGCATTCAACATCAAGTCGGTCCCTAGGTCACAGAAATTTGATGTTGATCTCTTGGCAAATACAGCATCTAGGATGATTCCACTAGAAGGCTTTTCACTTGAAACGTTTTCAATAGAACTTATGTACAGGCCTTCCATCCCTGATAATGTAACAAACTGGAAAGTGTTTGATGATGACCAGCAAATACTAGATTTTCTCATAGCCCAGGATACCTTTCAAGACATGGCAATAGATGAGGCTGAGAATGAGAAATCTTTGTCTGATCCTTCCAACATTATCCCAAAATAATTCATCAAGCTAGAGAAATTTTATGACTTGCAAGATAAGTTCAAATAGGAGACCAAATGTAAGACCCAGAGTTCATCTCTCAACTATGAGTCAGTCAACCTAGGCACTGAACAGAATCCTCGATTCATCAATATTGGGGTTGACTGCTCTGTTGCAGAAAGAAGAGATTTTATCAGATTGTGTAAAGAATTCAAAGATGTTTTTGCATGGACCTACGATGAACTAAAGACTTTTGACACTAGCATCATGCACCATAACATATCGATGAAACCGAAAGTGAAACCTTACCAACAGAAGTTAAGGAAGATGCATCCCAGTTTGGAACCCTTTGTAAAGAAAGAGCTTGATAAGTTACTGACAGCTCGAATCATATTCCCTGTCAGAAATACACAATGGATTTCCAACTTGGTACCTGTTCGGAAGAATAATGGGGAAATCAGACTTTGTGTCGATTTAAAAAATTTGAACAGAGCTTCCGAAAAGGATAATTACCCTGTTCCTCCTATGGAACATATTTTACAAAAAGTAGCAGGTTCTGATATGTTCTCTCTCCTTGATGGTTTCTTAGGATACAACCAAGTCATGGTTGCCCCTGAAGACCAACTAAAAACAGCTTTCAGAACTCCTTGGGGCACCTTCACCTACAGGAGAATTCCTTTTGGGCTGATAAATGCAGGAGCCACATTCCAGAGAGCTATGGATATAGCTTTCAGAGGTTTGATGCAAAATTCTATCATAGTATACTTAGATGATATTACTATTTATTCCAAGAAATGACATGAACATCTATCTGCTCTGAAACAAGTGTTTGAACGTTGTAGGAGATACGGGATTTCGCTGAACCCTAAGAAGTCCATGTTCGCAGTAACAGAAGGTAAGCTCCTGGGTTTCACTATTTCTAAGGAAGGTATGATTATTGATCCTGAACGCACTAAATCTATTTCGAAGATCGGTTTTCCTAGTTCACGCAAAGCCATGCAGTCATTCCTTGGTAAGATTAATTTTGTACATAGGTTTGTTCCAAATTTTGCACAAATTGTTAAGCCATTACAATAGTTAGTTAAAAAATATGCACAGTTTAAGTGGTCTGAGGAACAAAGAGATGCCTTTGTTGAAATCCAGAGAGCCATCGCAGAAGCACCTGCTCTGATGTCTCCAGATTTCAATAGATATTTTATTATGTACACCTTTGCTACTAACTTTTCTTACGCAACTGTCCTGACACAGAAACATTTTAATGATGCTGAGATTCCAATTTCGTTCATGAGCTCAACGTTTAAGGGATCAGAACTTAACTACTCTCAAATTGACAAGCAGGCTTATGCGGTATACAAATCAGTAAAAAAATTACAGACCATATGTATTGAAATCTCTAACTAAGGTTATCGTGCCTTATACAACCATTAGAAATGTTCTGGTTCAGAAAGAACTAGGTGAGAAAAGAGCCCATTGGATGACAGCTTTGCAGGAATATGACCTGGAAATTAGACTAGCAAAGATTGTAAAAGGACAAGGTTTATGCTTGCTCATCTCTCAGTCAAATGATCCTATATAGCAGCAAACTGAATGGGAGCAGGAGGAAAATGTTCCTACAGGTTCTGTTAATGCCATAGAAACTCCAACATCTTAATGGTACGATCATATTAAGTTTTTTCTAAACCATGGGTTTGCTCCTAAAACCCTTGACTTCAAAAAGCGTAGAGCTCTAAGATTGAAGGCTGCTCCATATCAATTTATTAATGGAGTTTTGTTTGGGAAAAATTACGATGGAGTTTTCCTTAAATGTTTGGAGAAAAATGAAACTGGTGACATTCTTTTACAATTTCATGTACGACCTGCGGGAGGGCATTTTTTTTGTGAAACCACAGCCCACAAGATTCTCAGAGCAGGATATTATTGGCCTACTCTGTTTAAAGATGCCTATGCTCATGTCAGAAGATGTGAACCCTATTAGAAGTGTGCGGGGAAATTCAAAAAACCTGCTTTTCCTTTGCATCCGGTAACAGTTCAGTTTCCATTTCATCAATGGGGACTGGATTTTATTCGACCAATTAATCATGTTTCCTCCCTGCAGCAGAAATACAACTTGACAACAATAGACTACTTTACCAGATGGGTAGAGGAAGTCCCTCTCAGGCAATGTAACACAAACCAAGTGATATCCTTCCCGGACAACCAAATAGTCACAAGGTTTGGTGCCCTTGAATACCTTGTCTTTGAAAATGCATCTTACTTTTCCTCCATTGATCTCACACAGTATGCCCTTGAAAAAGGGCTCAAACGGAAATTTTCTGCCAATTATTATCCACAGGGTAATGGGATTGCTAAATCTTCTAACAAGAACTTGATAAAATTTTTGAAGAAGACAGTAGCCTCCCATCACAAAGATTAGCACACCCAGCTTTACAATTCCCTTTGGGTAGACCGAGTTACCCCAAAGGAAGCTATTGGAAACTCTCCTTACTATCTAGTTTATAGAAAGGAATCCATCATACCATCTAACCTTACCCTTCCCTCATTACAACTAGCCCAATCCTTTCAAGAAGATGATTCCTCCCCCCTGTAGCAGAGAATTGATACCTTGCTTAAGTTGGAGGAAGACAGGGAAAAGGATAAAAACAAATTGTATCAACATCAATAGTTGGTTAAAATATGGTTCAATGAGAAATCCTCATCTGACAGAGAGTTCTCAGTAGGAGATTTGGTATTGAGATGGGATAAACAACATAAGGACAAAAATGAATATACCAAATTTCAACGCCTTTGGCTAGGACCTTTCATTGTTACAGAAAATATTGGGCCGAGTACTGTTCGGTTGCAGACACTGGAGGGAGTCATTGACACTTATCCAATGAATGTTTCTCTGCTCAAGATGTATTTTGTCTGAACAATTTGATGCATTTTGTACATAAGTTTTGTGTGTTTGCTTTTATTTTTGATTGGATTGCTTTTCCCTTTTATATTATTTTGTGTTTGGATAATTCCCACACACATTTGGCAATGGTTGATCGATCAGTTTGTCTCAAGATTGATACAGTTTGAAATTTTTTAGAATGCATGGCCAGTTTTAGCTTTCCTCGGCCTATGACAGAACTTGTTTTGTATAGAATTTACAATCAATAATTGCAGAGCTTTGATTGATATTTTCCCACCTTGATCCATCTTTACATATGTTTTCTTTGTTTAATTGAGGTATGGGGAGTGACTGGTGTTTCTGATATTATGTTTCATTAGTGAAGTAGCATATTTTAATAACATGGTCAACTTTATCTACTCTGAATCCTATTGCAGTCACTTTGATAATAATTTTCTTAATAATCGTAGATTACAAGATGGGGGGTCTTATCATAAGTCATCCCATTAGGTTCATAGGTTTTTAGTGGGATGACATCTTCACATCAAGCCACCAAACTTGGGAGATGACTTTCAATTTATGCTGAAAGGTGGAAGATCCTATTACAGGTCGGTCCATTCATGATCTACAAAACATTGGTGAGTAACACTACTATTATGTGGTTACCAAGACATGGTAGTGTCTTGTAATTTACATCCTAATAAATCTTTGTTTTTGTTTATAAGACACTTGTTGTATGTAAGTACAGGGGGTCTTATCACAAGCCATCCCTTCCATGATCATGGGTTTTATTTTGGACTGAAATTATCATTATGTGGTCACCAAGCCATGATAGTTTCTTTTAGTGTCATAACTGGAAGACAAGGAGTCTCCTTACCGAGCTAGCTTGTTCAATTTCTAGATCAGGTCTGTGAATGGAATTGCTAACATCTGATTACCAAGTCAGGGTAGTGATATTATATCAACAAGGTCTTATATACAGTTTTCTATTTCGTTTCAGAAGAAAAGAGGGTATAAAAAGATTGTATATATTGCCCAAAAACTATTTGTATATAAATAAAGCAATTAATAAATCAAGGTGGTATATAATTTGGATATCCAGAGTGGTTTTAAGTTTTACTCTAGGTTCAACTCAAGATGGCTTCCCATGATTGCATAATGGTCAAGAATTATTGTTATTTCTTACACCTCCTTATAATATTTGCATCATTTTTAATGATTATGGGATGGGAACATATAAATCATATTATTAACTCTGCTTGTTGTTTGTATTTCTTTATGAACATCTTCTAAATTTCAGGTTCGAATATCAGTAGATTGACATGTTTTCTTTAATTGAGGTTTTATCCACAGAGATAACTGGTTCATCCCAGCTAGTCGCCATTTGTTGTAGGTACAATAGATCCCATGTTCTAATGCAACACGGGAGCCCCAAGATATTGTTTTTAGTGCAAAGGTAATGGTTTGTATTCCTTTGTCATTATGGGGTTTTATCATGTTTATTATGATTTTATGCCTTTGCATTGTTTTGATTTAATTAGAGTTTTTCCTTTGAAAATTTCTAGTTTTTTACTGTTTTTTTTAAGTTGCAGGAAGCTTTGATTTCTCTCAGAAAGTCATTTTTCATCCCGGAAACCCGCAATCCCGCAATTACGGATTGAGGGGGATTGTTTTTTCCTTTCGAGATTTTATCATCCCGCAACCCGCAAACTGCAAGTTGCAGATTGCGGGAAGACTGTGTAAATATGTTTGTTGAACTTTTCGTTCTGCAACCCACAACCCGCAATTGCGTATTGCGGATTGCAGAAAGTGGTTTGAATAATAAAATGCATTGTGTGTTTCCGCAACCCGCAATTGTAGAATGCGGGAAGGTGATTTTATATAAAAAGGCTGTTTTCGTTCCCGCAATGTGCAATTGCGGATTGCGCGAAGTTGTTGAATCAATTTTTGAACTTTGCAATCCCGTAACCTGCAACCTACAATTAGCAGATTTCAGATTGCGGAAATACCTTTTGATTTAATAAACGCGTGTTCGATTCTGCAACCCGCAATTGTAGATTGCGGGAAGGATGTACATATCTGCAAAATTGGCTCCTGCAATTTATCTCCCGCAAATCTCAAGAATTGATGTCAGCCGTTGATTGGTTTTGATCTGACGACTCAGATTTTACCCGTTCAAATTATTAATTAGGTCAATTTTCCTATTTTTCTCTATCATTTTTGAATTTGGAAAATTACCTTGCTGCTCTTATTTTACTGTGAGATTTTACCAGGGGTGTCTCGCCCGTCATTTTCAGCTGAAGTAGGTTGGTTTTCTCTGTTCCTTTGTTAAGTTATTTACTGTTTTAATTATTTTGGGATTTTTTTTATTGTTGTTTATCTATTCGTCAGAATTTCTCCAGTTTGCAAATATGTCGCGCAACACACGTTCTAAGACTACCCAGAAAGACCAGTTGAGCAAGGACCCAAATTTTGACATCTTCTCGGACACCAGTGAGAAGGTCATTGAAACCTACCAGCTAGATTGGTCTAAAATCTATTCAATATTTGACAATGATGACCTATCTGACATTGAGAATGACTACCAAGCCTACGAGAAAATTAGGGATTCTCAGTTCCACGCAATTGCTTCCAGACCTACCATCCTTCCTTATACCGACGCAGTTAAATGGATAGTAGAGCATGCTAACCCCAAAGACCGCTCGTTAAATGATAGCGCGGGTTCACAATTAACCATGTTCCGTCCTGAGGTATTTATCAGGGCATTTTCCCTTAGACCACCTGTGCAGATCCTTAATAATGCATTCCTCGATTCCACTAACACCACGTTCAATTTCAATGAAATGCTCAAATCCTAGATGCACAAACCAGCCAGCTTTATGCCTAGAACTGACAACTTATACCCAGTTTCGTGGTTTAAATAACCCTACTCGTTATTGGAAGCTATGATTTCCTAGCTGTATGGCCTTCCTAATTGCTCAATATTTAAAGCAGGATGGGCCCCTGTGGCTCATCATGTCTTAACGACAGGTGAATCTTTTCCTTGGGCTTCTATTTTGTCTGTCGAGCTTAAAACAACAATTGAAAAGTATTAGAAATCTCCTTCTACAAAGAAACCCTCTTTCTTTCTTTCATCCTATGTGATGGATGTTTTATGTGCTGAGTTTCAATATCCCAATATGGGATGGAATTGGACTCCTGTTGCTCCTCCTATTCACATATATCATTTTGCATTGTGGGAGAATAATTATGTGCCTCTATTATATGACATTTGTGATCATTTCCTTGGTGCTATTTATCTCAAGATATTTAAGGAAGATGCACCAGCTTTCTCAGCTGATGCCAAGATTTTTATTGCCACAATTGGAGATTGGTATGTAGGGGAATCTTTCTCCTATGTCAGAATATGGAGAAGCAGTGTTGTTCACATGCTTCCCAGAATTGTTCCAGATAAGTTACCGATTGAAGAAGTATCATATCATACTGTAATAGAAGGGGTTTATCCCAAACTTTTAGGTCCCAAGAGGAAAGGATGGACCAAATTCCCCTTGAACCTTGGACCTTTGGTTATCCCTACTTCCACCTGGGTTCAAGTATTGGGTAACAAAATTGCTTCTTTGAAACTAGGATTCACTGCTAAAAGAAGACATGATCCTAAAGGATTCCTAGATACTCATTTCAAGCACAATCATATGAAGATGAGATATGTACATGAAGATGTCCCAGATGACTCTATCTACCAGGGATTCAATACTTTTTCTGCAGTCCTGGAAAGGGTTAAAATCAAGGATGAACAAAGCCAAATTTTGCTATACCGGTAAGAGCTCAGAGATAAGGTCTTCGGATACAGGAAATTGGAGCTCAATCTGATTGAGCAGGTAAGAAAGGAGAGAGAAGAGAAGGAGGCTTAGCAAGCTAAAACCCATCTCATGCTAACTTATCCTGATGGCGATAAAGGCAAAGGACCTATGGAGGAGTCTCCTAAGCTAAGCACTGTCGAACAATATAAAGTATTAATGAAAACTTCCCAGCAAGAGAAGAAAGAACTAATACAAATGACCTCAGTACTGCACACCAAAGAGGTCAATCCATCCAGCTTAGTAAGTGATGTACAGGTGATTATGGTCAGCAATCCAACAAAAAGATAGAAGCTCATAACTGCTCCCTCTCAGGTCTCCACTTTCAATATTGATAGTGATGGGGAGGATGAAGTAATTTCTTCTATACCTGTACTGGAAGAAAACACTGAAGATTCACAGGCAGTCTCAGATTTGCTGAACACCATAGCTATGGATGAAACCGCTTCAAGTGAGGATATGTCTCAGGTTTCTGTTGTTCTTGATGCAATAGCTTCAGCGACATTACTTCCACCAACATAAGTTTCTCTTGTTATGACTTCTGAGGTGACACCACCAACAACCATGTCTCATTTGTTTGATGCATTTAATTTTATCACTTCTACACCTCCATCTTTGACAATTCCACTCCCTATTTTTCCATCAACCATTGAGAGATCCAGTCTTCGACTGTCCCCCTGCAATCACTTCCATCTCTTTCATTACCACCAGTTACTGATGTCCTAAATCCCTTCCCCCTTCTTCACCTTTAGTTGGTGATACTCAAGATTCACCACATGAAGTTCTTACTTCCATTCCTTCACCAACCCCTGTACCATCAACTAGTGAAGCTCTCCCCTCTTCCCAAGTCTCATCCCAGATCGCTACATCCATTCCTAGTCCTACTGTCACCCAGACACCCCCTTTTATTAAAACAACAAATGTGACCACATCATTTACCGATATGGTGGCTGCTTTTGAAGATGATATAGTTGTTCCCTTGGGGGATTAATTTTACAGTAAGGAAAACAAGGCAGTCATGAATAAAGGAAAAAATAAAAGCATAGATCACGCAGGATTGGAGGCACCCATTCCTGATCAAATAATATGGGCTAAGCAATCTGATGATGTCGAGTCAGAAGCAGTAGAAACAGCTATAGCTTTGGGTGCATTTGCAGGTGGAAATTTTGATTCAGTCAAGACCTTGAATTGGCAGATTGACTTGAAAAAAGAAGAACTCAAGAAGCTTGAAGAGCAATTGGCAAGAACTAAGGAAGATCATGAAGTTTATGTTCAGGATTTAAGGAAAATATTTAAAGACAAGTTGGAAGATTCGCAGATGAAAAATACTTCTCTTCAAGTTAAACTACATGATGCAAAGCATAAAATGTTGTCCACAAGAAAATAATGGTTGTACTTAAAAAACAACTTGAGGATGCAACTGCAAGTGCAGCCTCCTCTACTTTTTCTAGGTTTTCACAGCAAGAGTTCAAGGACCTAGATAATCATGTCAACCAAGAGAATCATAAGCTTCTAGCTGAGCTATTTACTACCTTGGGTGAAATTCATGAGACTTACATCGTCTTTGAGAACTTATGGTTGGCACCTTGAGCCAACAAGTAGAGAAAACAAAATAGGATTCTAAAGCTATAGAAGACATCATAGATTGGCAGAAGTATATTGAAGATAATCCAACTGATATCCCTGAGTTGGATAGTCTCAAATTTAGAAGGATCGAAACTGTTGTGCGTGCTTGGGAGAATGTCATTGAGATGGTGGAAGATACTATCAACCAGGATCAAGCCCTTTGCAGAAGAAGATGGTATGCCTCAGACAATCTCATGGAGATACTGGCTTTCCCTGCAGCGGGGCTCATCGAGAAGGCAGATCCACCAAAATTGATGTTAGAGCAGGTCGAAGCCTATTGTGGTGAAGTCAAAGAGAAAATTATGTGGATTGAGCACATCCAAATTGAAGATGTGGATTGGTTGATTAGGAAAACTGTCTCCATGGAGGGAAATATCTATATTTTTATCTGCATGTGGCATAAATTAGCCAAAAATGAGATTGAAGAATTCACATGTGATGCCCAGCTGGGGCTCGAATCTCCTCATTATCCAGATATAGATGAACTGATGGAAATTTGGGCCAAGTGGCAAGATTTCCTCACTTAATAGAATAGTCCGATTTTGTAATCCTTGTTTAATAAAATTTATCCTTTGTATTAGTTTGTAAATTACTATTTAAGGGGTAGATCTCTCTTAGGCAAAGGATGATCATTTTGGGGTAGAAATCAACAAAAGAAGATTGGAGATACTCCGTTTAATGCCGAGCTTGTAATTTCTTATAGACTTTCACTAATACAGTAATGTTATTCTCTTGCATCATATTTTGTTCATTGATCAAATTTCTTTGATAAATATTGATTTTTACTTCAGACTGTTATCTACATTGTTTAAATCCTTTGCAATTATTATTTCATACAGAGATCTCTGATCTGGATTTCTCCTTACGTTTGATCTGTGTATGCATTATGTTTTAATTGAATTTCTTAGCTAAAATATTTATCTATTTCTGCAAATGATTCACAGTAAGTTATAATATATGTTAATTTTTCAATTGACATATCGGTTACAGGTTAATCTTGAACGAGCTTAAACACTTAATATTGCATTCAGTTAATTTTAATTGATTGGTTGTAACTTAAGCAGATAAGAAATTGATCACCTTTACATTTCTTTCAAGTGGATGAACATACTTATCTATTTTCACATCAAATTAATCTGCACTCAAACAAGACACCCTTTAGAGTAGGTCTAACTTAGCTTAGATTCCCTTTTTAGGTAGATTTGTTTCAAACTGAACACACTTTGTTTTCCTTCATTGGAAGACAGATCCTTTTAGGATCAAAACCAAACGTGCTAGCAGAGGCCTTTGTATCATTGGGAGATCACTATTCCAAATAGCTTGAGGATAGGTTAATACTTGCGCAGGATTATCTGTGGCCTTTGGCTGTGTTTTCTTCCTCTGTTGAGAGCTTTGGAACCCATTCCAGCACCCTACACACTCGAGGCCTCAACACTCCGAAACTAGGGTTTTTCTCAAGAGGGTCATTTCCGATCCGACATATCCCGGGTATGCATGGCCATCGTGAACACATCCACAATGGACATATGTATATGTGGGAGCTGACAAAACCCAAGTTCGCTCACCGGTTTGGGTTTCGTGCCAATCCTCAAAGTGTCCCTGAATGGCCATGGGGTGCCTGAAAAAACTTCCCATAGCACCAAAACCATGACTCTAGTCACGAATCCATTGATTCTGATGGATTCGGGATGCCATGTTTCAGCTAGGGGACCCCCCACACTGTGCCTCAAATGCCCGGAAACAGTACTATTGTGCCATCTCCAGAACTAGGGTTTTGCTTAATGGAGGCCGTGCCAATTTTGCTCAAGGTGGTCATTTCTGATCCGACCGCTCTCAGGCATGCGTGGCCATCGTGAACACATCCAAAATTGTTGTATGCACATGTGTAAGCTGATGGAACCAAGTCCGCTCGGTGGTTTGGGTTCTGTGCCCCCGAAGCAAATCCTCAAAGTGTCCCTGAATGGCCACGCGGTGCCTGACAAACATTCCCATAGCACCAAAATCGTGAATCTGGTCATGAATCCTTCAATTCCGATGGATTCGAGAAGCTGGGTTTCAGCTGGGGGACCCCCCACACCGTGCCTCAAATGCTCGAAAATGGTGCTATTGTGCCATCTACGGAACTAAGGTTTTGCTTAGTGAAGGCCATGCCAATTTTGCTCAACGGGATCATTTCTGATCCGACGGCTCCCGGGAGTTCATGGCCATCATGAACACCTACACAATGCCCATATTCACGTGTGGTAGCTATCAGAACCTAATTCCGCTTGCCGGTTTGGGTTCCGTGCCCCCAGAGCATATCCTCAAAGTGTCCCTGAATGGGCACGAGTGTTAAATTTTCAGAATTTACTTCAATCTGATCTAGGATCTTAATTGAGAGAACAACATGTACAGCAAATCTACAGAATATCAATCATGGACACAATAATGCAAGCACACAAGAGACACAGAGTTTACTTGGGGAAAACCATAAAGGTGAAAAACCCCAATAACTTTCTCAGAGATAGATAGAGCAATGATACAACCAGAATACAAGAGATAGTCTTCTCCTAGTAATAGATCCTCCTCCTCACAAGTGCGCCACTTTTCAAATGAGAGAAGTGTGTGAATGAATGATCAAATAGAGATCTCTCGATCTCTATTTATACTTATCCTGTCCTGCCCAATAAACTAATGGGGCCTACATGTCTAGCTTAACCCATGGTTAACTTAATCCGGGCCAACCCCACACTTGGTGGTCTAATAACCCTTTGACCCACATGGCCGACCCCCAATAGGGTGGTCTAATAACCCTTTGACCCACATGACTTATACAGGGCCCACCCCAACAAGGTGGTCTAATAACCCATCAAGTATAAGTTACGACACTTACAATATAAATGACGACACTTCCGTATAGAGGAATAATAACATCTCTATAGGAATACAAACACTTCTATATAGAGGAATAATACCATCTCTATAGGAGTACAAAATACATATATGAAATACATGGGTGAAATACATTCCGAAGTTACATATACATCAACACTCCCTCTTAACTAGGAAGGTATTTTTCGACATAGATCTGCTAGCACAAGTCTTCTTCTTTGGATCATCATCAACGAATCATCATCCTTGAATCATCGTCGTCATCACTGCTATTGCTATCTCAATCAATCTCTGAATCTACTCGTCATAGGAATTTCTACAGAGCCAATCCTTTTTCATATTGGATGTAGGCCCATCACCTGCAGGTCTTCATCATCACTGGCCATACTGTGGAATCCTCAGGACTTATTACGTGCATCACAAAACCTTAAAAGAGTCTCTTAATTAGCAAGAACCCTAAAGAGCATCTGAGGCCTTTTTCATCCTGTCCAGATCTCCAGGACTTATTACATGCGACCCCACCATAAAACCTTGAAAGAGAATCCCAGGACTGATTACGAGCACAAGGCTCAACCTATCAGATCTCCCAGGGCACAAATTACATGTGGTCACCACAAAACCTCGAAAGAGCATCCCAGGACTGATTACGAGCACAAGGCTCAACCTATTGGATCTCCTAGGGCACAAATTACATGTGGTCATGGAAAAACCTCGAAAGAGCATCCCAAGATTGATTACGAGCACATGGCTCAACCTATCGGATCTCCTAGGGCACAGATTACATGCCCTAGGACAAAACCTCGAAAGAGCATTTTCCATATATCCCAGGGTACAAATTACATGCCATAGGAAAAACCTCGAAAGACTATCTGCAAATCTCCCAGGGCACAAATTATATGTCCTCCCAAGCAAAACCTCGAAAGAGCATTTGCCAAATATCCCAGGGTACAAATTACATGCCATAGGAAAAACCTTGAAAGACTATCTTCAAATATCCCAGGGCACAAATTACAAGCTTATCTGCACAACCTATTCCACGTCCATAGAGTATCAACCTGATACTCACCATACATCATCCTGATGTACACATGATCATCATCACTGCAACATCCTGCTGCATGTCATCTGGAGCAACATCCTGAAGCTCGTCATCTATGATCATCATGATCATACACTGCATCCACCTGATGCATACCAAGTATCTACCTGATACATATCATCATACATGATCCACCTGATCATACAATGTATCCACCTGATACATACATAGATACATGATCCACACAATGGCTCTAACTGATATATATCAACATACATGATCTACCTGATCATACACAGTATCCACCTGATACATGTACAGATACATGGTCCAAGCTTCCAACATGATGCATATACAAAATACATACAAATGATCCAACTGATCATATCCAGCATCCAAAATGATGCGTATATACATATGAATGATCCAACTAATCATATCCAGCATCAACCTGATGCCTACATACATATACATATAAATGATCCAACTAATCATATCCAGCATCATCCTGATGCATATACAGAGCAGTAATTGAAGCATCGTCCTGATGCTCATCATCCAGCGCTTACATCCACAACCATGTGAAGGATCCTCCTTCCAACATGCTTGGAATGGATTCCGCAAATGTGTCCATCACTTCTTCCTCGAAGTGTCGTCGATCTGAAGAACACCAAGCCTCTCCCTGAAGTACTCGAACTCCACCCTAGCTAGTGGCTTCGTCAGTACATCTACAATATGCTCATCCGTCACAACATACAGGAGCTTCATTGCTCCTCTCTGCACCATATCCCTGATATAGTGATATTTGATCTCTATGTGTTTCGACCTATCGTGAAACACTTGGTTCTCAGAAAGATTCACACAACTCTGGTTATCACAAAAGATACCAGTAGTCTCCAGCGGGAGATCAAATAACTACGACAGTAGCTTCCAAATCCATACTACCTCACAACTAGCCGAACAGGCTGCAACATACTCTGCCTCGGCTGTACTCAGTGCTACACAGGACTGCTTCCTACTAAACCAAGAGATCACACCTGATCCCATACTGAAGCAACACCCAGAAGTGCTCTTCCTAACTGCAGCACTACCTGCCCAATCTGAATCAACATAACTGTCACAACCCGATCTTTCTGAAAAATTTAAATTTTTTATTTTTAACAACAAATGTTAATTAATAGCATTCCTGGTCCTGTTTAATTTCAGTAACTAATCATAATCTTGTTTAAAGATTCTATCTTACTACAATTGTGATTTTTGTGATTTTAAATGTTGACTGTTTTTGTTTCAAACTGCAAAGGGAGAGCTAGCCATAGCTGACTGGCTTACTTAGCTTATGAGCTAATGCATAATTTGTCTTTTGTTCGCAGGCACACCGGTGTAGTATGGATCACTGTGATTTAATTTTCTTTTGTAAGTATCAAACTTCTTTTCCCTGCACTGTATAAACTTAAAGAAGATCTATTTACTATTACTGGTTGTCGTGTAAGATAGTAAGGTTCTTTTCATGAAAATTTATACTTGAATTAAGATTGATAGTCTGCCTCGACATGGTATCTCTTATCCGGGACAGCATCATCAGGTTTTGCGATGAATTACAAAGTTTCCCGTTGTATCCAATGCGATATGAACATGACCCTATGTTAATGATGTAACTATCACTGTAACAATTTGTTTGTATCATGTTTAATGTCTGCATAAGGTGACGTTTGCGTTATGTGATGTATTGTCAACTATTACCGGTGATTACTGCTGTGTTCATGTGTTATTAGCATGAGTGGGAGTTGTGACACCTATAGCGATGTTCCAATATATTCATCTATGTTTCAAGGTCCCAACGTCCACTTAGTATTATTGTTTAACTTGTGTCATCTAACTCTGTCTTGGTTTTAATCTATGTCCATGGTATGGACCTGTAGATGAATTTATGTTTAGACATCATGATAATAAATATTATTATTTTCATTGTTGCTTAATTAACAATAGTATCGAGAGAAATATGATGATAGGACATAATAACAATGGTGTATCCCATCATATGGTTATGGTAACATTTCAAGGTCTTAAGGGACATGGAGTTTTCACTTGAAAGTTGACTACATCATTGTTTAAATGATTGTAGGTAAATATATAAGGTGCCCTTGACATTATTCGATGGCTTGGTTTCAATATATATATAATATAATGATTATCAATCATAGTGCTTCTCTATACGTTGAACAAGGTTTATATTCATGCAATGATTTGGAATCGGTGATCAATTATTCGAACTGCATCATACTATAGGAAATCGACCCATGTTACGTTGATAAATTACATGGCTACGTGGTTGGCTCTCCTCCATGCATTCGGTGATATATAAGCTAATAATGAAACCCTACCTGGTCATTGTCTTTGCCTTCGGGCTCGGGTTCTAAAGGGAGAAACCATCCATGTATGAACTTGTTAGTTTGGCATTGTAACAGGCTATTTGCTTAGGTTCTGGTTACGTTATTTTCATTCTTCTGATAGTATAGAAGTCTTGAGCTCTGAATTGGCGTCTGCTACATTTTCATTTGTATCCTGGTCTCGTTGTCATCACCATTTTTAGTCACCTGCTACTTACAGCTTTCCACTGTCGCTGGTGTGAGTATGAGGCAGGGTTTCGCTGTTGTTTTTATCCAAGAGGTGGTTGTGCATTTGGGTTTGGGGGTGTGCTTCTCGACTGGTTCATTCCCAGCTTAAGGGTTTCGTCTGGAATGTTGCCTGTCGCGGCTGTCAATAGAATAGTACTGGAAATTTCCCTTGCTCATCTAACTGACGAATGAAATGGGGTTTCGCTACGTGTTTCCACTGGTGGCTACCAGGTTGTCCACGGGTTGCTTCCTCCATGGCTCTGGTAAGATAATGGGTTCACAGTTTTGGTTTTGCACAGATTGTTTAAATTTACACTAGTATTAACTACTCTCGGCATTCGTTAATGTGCAGGTCACGCGGTTCTGAAGGTACACAGGGCTTCATCTCCAGCGCTGGCTCCTCCGGGTAAGCCTGGTTATCCACGGCTGTCTCTCCCTTTGTTGGTTTTGTTGTGCTAGGGTTGAGTTTGGAGGGAAACTCCTGTATAATGGGTTGTTATGGTTCTTGTGACATGGATACAGTCACATGTATAAATTGTTTTGTTTATAAAAGAAAGGGTTGATACCTGGCATGTCTATGGAGAACCATCCACGGCTCAGACTGTATGAGGCCAGGGTTGTTATTGTCATTGTATTTTCTATGTGTAGGGTTTTACCCACGCTGTACAAGTTAATAGTTACTGTGATGTTGGGCCTGTCATGTGGCCGTGTATCATTCTGTGTGTTGATAAATGAATAGAGTGTTTAAAATATATAAGGACTGTTTTGCATTCTCAAATACTTGCAAGTATGATAACTCTGCTGTAGATGAATCCATGTATCTGTCTATCTGCGTTTTTTCTTGGATTTTGAGTGTTTAAACAAAAGAATACTGATGGTTTTCTACCATTACTGTAATGGTTAATTAGTATAGAGTAAACCCTGGCGAACTGGGAAATCTCTTTCGAATTAATATATACATGTAAAAGTGATTGAGTTCGGTGGTGACTGGAAACGAGTTGGGAAATTTTGGTGTTTTGTTTTTAAATATAGAATATAACTGTGGATAAGAAAATATACATAAACGATGTATAAAACCTCCTGTAGGTTCGGTCTGTCATATGAGGCATTTCTTTTCTTTTTTTTTCACCCTATCGATTTAATAAGGTCTGGCTACGGCCGTGATAAGTTTGCTATCCACTCCCAAAGGGTAATACTGAAAATGAGATAAGTCTTAATACAATAAATAATTATGAGGGTTGTAACAGCCAACAATGGCTACGCTCGTTGATGGCTTCCCTGCGTTTAAAATGTGTGACTATAGATAAGACAACCTACGACAAAGCTGTGTATTTCATATAATACAAGCTCTATAATGAACAGTGATTCTATGCTTATGATTTGGATCGTGAAACAATAAAGTCTCTATGTACTAAGACTTGGCCTCGAGCCAGTCAAGATATTTGTCTTGTTTTATAATAACTCTGTTAATCTGTGTTGTGACAACATGGCTATAAATGCTATAGTATTAGGTAAAAACAAAACAAATTACAGTTTATGTATTTGAAAATTGACTATGATTTTTATTTAATAAGATTGTATGGGAAGTTTTTAAACGATGAAACATGGTTGCAATCCACATCTTTTGGATATTCGATAACTGTCAATGATATTCTGAGTAAAAATAAATAGGATGACATGAGTTTTGTTCTCCTTAGCTCGGTACAAAGAATGACCTGTATCTATAGTTGACTGAAATATGAAACAGATATATATATACAGGTATATTGCTCAAATAGAAACTATTCTTGTACATTTCTCTAGTAGGAAATATCTCACAGTAAATCTAAGATTTATCTATGTTTGTTCTTATGATTGTTTTAATAAATATAATTCTGGAATGACTACTGTTTAATATTCTGTCTATTATTTAACTATTAATAGAAATTCTAGAAATAAATAAACATGATATTTGACTACTGTAACAGTAACAAATATATTCTGCATAGGATAATTACTCTATTTACGTGATAATAGAAATTTCAGAAAAACTGATCTACTGAAAATAAATACTGTTCAAAACACAGTTGAGATAGTCCATTCTACATTTAATTTATTAAATAAACAACAGGAAGAGTGGCAGAACCTGTTTCTATGGCAGACAATAACAGCGATGGGAGGCTGTTCCTCCCTACCAATTCCTGGAGAGTGCCCAAACAGCACTTCTCAGGACCCCCGAGCTTGCTATGGTCTAACTGGCTGGAACTAGGTACAGCCAACAATTCCCTCAGCCAAAACAGCTATACTGGAACCAAGTTACTGCAACTTCCTGACTCAAAACACTTCCTTACTGTTTTCCCACTTCCTCAATGGGACTCCTGAATAGCATTCACCTGAATGTATTCTCCCTCTAGAACAATTGCTGACCCCCAGCTCAGTTCATTGAGTAGTATTTAAAAGATTGCCTAGGTCTTAGTTGGGTTAACTGTCATTAATGAGCCACCTATTCAGATTCCACTTTCTTGGGGAATCATGACCCCAAAATATAGGGAGGTTGCCACCTGCAACTCAGGAAGTGTTTGAGGATGCTGTCACTTGTCTTTTGTCCTTCCACCTAATTCCATCCACCAGTTAGACCAGTAACCTCTTTTAACAGCTCTCCCATGCTGTTGTCTCCATAATTTATTTATTAATAATAATTATTCAGAATTTACATTCCATTTCTGGAGACTCTGCTGAGTCATCCATTCCTACTTAGCATTAAATTAATCATAATGTCTCAGGAATATTAATAAAATAATTACATTATTTTAATAAAATTGGGGTATGTGACAATAACCCTACAGGTTAAAATTTTGATTCACATCATACTTGAGCCCATAATCAAATGTACCCTTCAGGTACCTCAGAATATGCTTTACAGCAACCAGGTGAACATCTCTCGGATCCGTCAGGAACTGGCTCAATGTGTTCACCGTAAAGCAAATATCTGGTCTTGTGTTCATCAGGTACATAGAGGACCCAATCATCTGACGATACATCGTGACATCAACTGGATCATATGAAGCATCACACAGAAGCTTCAGCTTCGATGCCATAGCTGTGGCCATAGACTTGCAGTCCATCATCCTAAACCTCTTTAGGATCTCTACTGCATATTTCCCTTGTCTAAGGAAGATTCTATCTGCACTCTGCCACACCTCCATGCCAAAAACAAATAGTGCATCATCCCCAAGTTCTTCATCTCGAACTCAGCAGCAAGCTTCCGCTGCGTGTCGGAAATCAATCTATCTTCACCTGTAACAAACAGGTTATCCGCATACAAAATTAGTATCACTGGATTTCCTTCCTCAACCTTGTAGTAAAGGTTGGAATCCGCTTTACTCTTGGTAAAGCCCAAACTGGATAGAAAGCTATCTATCCTACCATACCAAGTTCTGCACATATATGACTCCCTTTCATGTGTCTCAGAACTAAGTGGCTTCTCCACATACACTTCTTCTTCAACTACACCATTCAAGAAGGCTGTCTTGAAATCCATCTGGTGTACCTTCCACTTCATCACTGCAGCCAGAGCAAGTACTGATCTAATGGAAGTGTATCTGGCTACAGGAGCAAAAGTCTCTATGATACCACCTGCAGCATGCTTGATCTTGTAGATCCTCTTGGAAGTCACTATAGACTCCCCTTCAGGTATTGGAACTGCATCCCAAACATCTTCATGATTGACTGGTACTCCTCGATCATGGCATTCTTCCCAGATCCTGGGAACTTCAATATCTTCAATATTTTCAATAGATAACTTTGTTGCTGAACAAATGTTGTAGTCCTTCTTTTGTAGGTGATGGTATATGATCTTTCCTACACAACAAGTTAAATTGCATGATTAGAAAACATCTTATAGTTTTCAGAACAAATTCTTACACATAAAGAAATATGTCATACAGTCATGCAATTATTTTAGCCAATGCTTCAGTACAACATTTATCCATGTCCCATAACTTTCTAGATGCCTTCCAGTCTCTACCAGAACATTGTTAAGAGTTTGCATAGCTCCCAACATGTCAGCAAAGAGGTTTCATTCTAGATAAGTAGCAATGGAATGTTGTACAGTGCCATAGGCCTACTTACCCATCAAATGCATATTAGTAGTAAGCTATTCATTAATGCAATCATTCTAATATGCATAATACACAACCTAACTCTAGGAACATAAGCATATACATCATTGAATAACATTATGTAAGAAATGACAATTCAAATACTTATCTTTGTTTGGTTGCTGGGTGGACTCCCTCTAAATCTTTGCAACTCCATTCTGATGTGGATTGTGAGAAGTGGTCAACTCCCTCTAAATATCTGCATCCTTGCAGAAACTACTGAAGTGTGCTCCTTTGCTTTCTTGCAGAAACAACTGGAGTGTGCTCCCTCTTGATCTTTGCTTCCTGGATTACCTATCCTTGAACTTATATCCATCCTTAACCACTATGCATGCTTATTATTATCATCATTGTGTTATCCTTGAGGTCTCATACATAATTACACATTTATTAGTATAATACTATCAAAACACAATAATCTTAAACATGTATAGTCATGATCATTCACAGATAATAAACATTAGTATTCAGGGTTTCAGGGAAGTCTTCTTTTACTCATGCATATTCTTATTTGATCATAGGACTCTTCTGATTAGTTAAATCATCAATGCATAAACCCATGATTACTCAAACCTATACCTTCATGATTCTTCTAGTTAGTCATATCATCAATTATGGTAAGAAACATAATATGCATACAACCATGACTATTCAAACCTATGAATTCATGAATAATCATTATCAACAACACAACAGTATAAGATCCTAACACAAGGTAGGATTCTAGCTTGATATAGGAAAAACATACCTGGATTAGCATGCTAGCTAGTTATGTCTAACATACCTGCATAATGTCTTCTGGTTCTCTTCAGTGACTTGTGCTAGTAACCTGCATGTCTCATAAGTTAACCATTGTAGAACCAAGTTATACATACCTTGAAAGTAGATCTTCTATGTGATCCATGACAATGGATGAATCTTTGTCTTCATGTCACCATGATCATATGTTCTTAAAGTAGAACATGATTTGACTTTCTTGGTGTACCTTTTGTGTTAGCAAACAACATAAACCTGTAAGCCATACATGTCAAGATTGCTTGTAATCTTCTTATGGAAGGCCTTAGCCTCATCTCCCTCTGAGACATGAACTTCTTCACTTATGCAGGTGACCAATCCATCTTCTTCTAGGATTAACCCAATCCACTTGACTTGCAAGAACTGGACCTAGAGCTGGATTAGGGTTTGTCAGAGAAACCCCAAAAATTCAAACTTTGAATTTCAAACTTCTGAAAGGATAGAAATATGCACCTTGATGAGTTGATCAAGCTGATATATTCAGAATTTGAAACCGCAAAGTTTCACTCCTCAATTTTGCCTTTGAAATTTTTGGATTCACTAGACGTGACCCCGAACTAGGGTTTGATGAAGCCCACTCTTCTGCCCAATCAAAAGGTTTGATTCAAAGCTCTAAGATTCTATTTTTCTGAGGAGCTTCCAGCCGTGGTCATAGATTTCAAAAATTCCTATTTTTGCAGAAGCCCTAAATTTCCACTTTTCCGATCAAAGTCTCGAACTAGGGTCTGATCAAGCCCGGCCTTCTGCCCAACCAAAAATTCTGATCTTGGTATCTAAATTTCTATTTTGATGAGTATAATTCATCCATAGTCTCTGATTACAAAAATTCTAACTTTCTCTGAAACCCTAAATTACGGAAGCCATGAATGAAGTTGCTCAAAAATAATTCTGTTTTGACAGAAATATGTACCTGATTGTTTCTGGTGTAACTCCGCACTTTTTGATCCACAGGGTCTGAAATGTTTTTCTAAGATATCTCGACATGTCGTATTTCCATCCCGACAGGTCTGACCTCAATTGGATTCTCTGAGAGATATTTATGCCAAGTGTCACAGCGTGACCTGTTTATGGGATAAAATTGGAGAGTGAACTTGTACGGCGTTCCACATGTCACTAGTTCAACTTCAGCCTCTGAAAACATTTCCTGAGATAGTACAGTCTGTGTAATACCTATCACTTTTTACGAAAATTCATTTGGAGCTTCCTAGCCCATGTTATGACCTTTTTTCCAAGGTCACCTATTTTTTACTTAGATCTGGAAGAGGCAAAAACCCTATATTGTACAGATCATAAATCACAAAGTAAAATGAATTAGAGGTTTTCCTTTGGACACAAGGTACATGCAGATCTGATCTTCGATCTGTAAAAGTTTTAGATTCGAAAAATTCACCAAAATGGATTTATAGAGAAAGTTCTACGATGACTGGTTTTTTCTATATCAAGCCATAGCATCGTAAGTGCAACAAGTGTCATACATGCCATACCATGCCTTCTTTCAGGCTAGCTTTGATACCATGTTAAATTTTCAGAATTTATTTCAATCTGATCTAGGATCTTAACTGAGAGAACAACATGTACAACAAATCTATAGCATATCAATCATGGACACAATAATGCAAGCACACAAGAGACACAGAGTTTACTTGGGGAAAACCATAAAGGTGAAAAACCCCAATAACTTTCTCAGAGATAGATAGAGCAATGATACAACCAGAATACAAGAGATAGTCTTCTCCTAGCAGCAGAGCCTACTCCTCACAAGTGCGCCACTTTCCGAATGAGAGAAGTGTGTGAATGAATGATCAAATAGAGATCTCCCAATCTCTATTTATACTTGTCCTGTCCTGCCCAATAAACTAATGGGGCCTACATGTCTAGCTTAACCCATGGTTAACTTAATCCGAGCCAACCCCACACTTGGTGGTCTAATAAACCTTTGATCCACGTGGCCGACCCCAAATAGGGTGGTCTAATAACCCTTTGACCCACATGACTTATACAGGGCCGACCCCAACAAGGTGGTCTAATAACCCATCAAGTATAAGTTACGACACTTACAATATAAATGACGACACTTCCATATAGAGGAATAATAACATCTCTATAGGAATACAAACACTTCCGTATAGAGGAATAATACCATCTCTATAGGAGTACAAAATACATATATGAAATACATGGGTGAAATACATTCTGAAGTTACATATACATCAACAATGAGGTGCCTAACATAAATGCCCATAGCACCAAAACGTGACTCCGGTAGAGAATCCATCGATTCCAAAGGATTCGAGACTCCTGGTTTCAGCTAAACACCCCCCCACACCGTGCCTCAAACGCCCGGAAATGATGCTATTGTGCCATCTCTAGAACTAGGGTTTTGCTCAATGAAGGCCATGCCAATTTTGCTCAAGCGGGTCATTTCTGGTTCGATGAAACCTGAGTGTGCTTGGCCATTGTGAACACCTCCACACTAGCCATATGCATGTGTGGGAGCTGACGGAATCCAAGTCCGCTCACCGGTTTGGGTTTCGTGCCCCCAGAGAAAATCCTCAAAGCATCCCTGAATGGCCACAGGATTCTTGGAAAAAATTCTTGTAGCACCAAAACCGTGACTCCGATCATGAAGCCATCGATTTCGATGGATTTGAGATGCCAGGTTTCATCTAGGGGACCCCCCACACCGTGACACAAATTATCGTAAACAGTGGTATTGTTCCATCTCTAGAACTAGGGTTTTGCTCAATGAAGGCCATGTCAGTTTTGCTCAAGGGGGTCATTTCTGATCCGACGACTCCCATGCATGCCTGGAAATAATGAACACATCCATAATGGACATATGAAGGTGTGAGAGCTAATGGAACCCAATTCTGCTCGTCGGTTTGGGTTCCGTGCCACTAGAGCAAATCCTCAAAGTGTCCCTCAATGGCCATGGGGTGCCTGACAAAAATGCCCATAGAACCAAAACCATGACTCTGGTCGTGAATCTATCATTTTCGATGGATTGGGGATGCTGGGTTTTAGCTAGGGGAACCCCCACACCGTGACTCAAATTCCCGAAAATGGTGCTATTGTTCCATCTATGGAACTAGGGTTTTTCTCAGTGAAGGCCATGCCAATTTTGCTCAAGGGGGTCATTTTTTATCAGACAACTCTCAAGCATGCGTGGGCATCATGAACACCTTGAAACTGGCTATTGGAACATCTGGGAGCTCACAGAACCTCATTCTGCTCACCGATTTAGGTTTCGTGCCCCCGAAGCAAATCCTCAAAGTGTCCCTGAATGGCCATAGAGTGTTTGGAAAAAATTCCCATAGCACCAAAACCACAACTCCGATCATGAAGCCATCAATTCTGATGGATTCAGAACACTGGGTTATAGATGTGGGACCCCCCCCACAGCGCCTCCAATGCCCAAAAACGGTGCCATTGTGCCATCTCCGAAACTAGGGTTTTTCTCATTGAAGGCCATTCCAATTTTGAAAAAGGGGTTCAATTCTAATTTGAACGCTCTTGGGTGTGTATGGCCATCGTGAACACCTCCACACTGGCCATATGCACGTGTGGGAGATGGAGGAATCCCGTTCCGCTCGTCGGTTTAGGTTCCATGCCCCTGGAGCAAATCCTCAAAGCGTCCTTGAATGGCCATGAGGTGCCTAGAAAAAATGTCCATAGCACCAAAACCATGACTCCGATCATGAAGCCGTCGATTCCGATGGATTTCAGACACCGGGTTCTATTTGTGGGACCCCCCCACGAAGACACAAATTCCCAGAATCAGTACTGTTGTGCCATCTTCAGAACTATGGTTTTTCTCAATGAAGGCCATGCAAGTTTTGCTCAAGGGGGTCATTTCTGATCAGACAGCTCCCAAGCATGCATGGCCATCGTGAACACCTCGAAACTAGCTATAGGAACGTATGGGAGCTAACAGAACCTTGTTCTGCTCGCCAGTTTGGGTTCCATGCCCCCGAAGCAAATCCTCAAAGTGTCCCTGAATGGCCATAGGGTTCCTGGCAAAAATTCCTATAGCACCACAATCATGACTCTGATCGCAAAGACGTTGATTCTGATGGTTTCAAGACACTGGATTCTAACTGTGGGACCCCCCCCGACCATGCCTCCAATGCCCCAAAACGATGCTATTGTGTGATATTCGGAACTAGGGTTTTTCTCATTGAAGACCATTCCAGTTTTGTAAAAGGGGGTCAATTCTAATTCGAATGCTCCCGGGCGTGCATGGCCATCGTGCACACCACCACACTGGCCATATGCAGGTGTGGGAGTTGGAGGAACCCCGTTCCACTCACTGGTTCGGGCTCCATGCCCCCGTAGAAAATCCTCAAAGCATCCCTAAATGGCCACGAGGTGCCTAGAAAAAATTCCCATAGCACCAAAGTCGTGAGTTCGACCGTGAAGCCTTCGATTCCGATGTATTTCGGACATCGGGTTCTAGTTGTGGGACCCCCCCACCAAGACACAAATTCCCGAAAATGGTGCTATTGTGCTATCTCCGGAACTAGGGTTTTGCTTAGTGAAGGCCATGCCAATTTTGCTCAAGGGTGTCATTTTTTATCAGACAGCTCTTGAGTGTGCATGGTCATCGTGAACACCTCGAAACTGGCTATAGGAATGTGTGGGAGCTGACAGAACCTCGTTTCGCTAGTCGGTTTGGGTTCTGTGCCCTTGGAGAAAATCCTCAAAGTGTCCCTGAATGGCCATAGGGTGCCTGGAAAAAATTCCTATAGCACCAAAACTGTGACTCTGATCACGAAGCCGTCAATTCCGATGGATTCAGGACACTGGTTTCTATCTATGGGAGCCCCCCCACCATGCCTCCAACGCCCGAAAATGGTGCTATTGTGCCATCTCTGGAACTAGTTTTTTTCTCATTGAAGGCCATTCCAATTTTGCAAAATGGGGTCAATTCTAATACAAACACTCCTAAGCATGCATGGCCATCATGAACACCTCCACACTGGACATATGCACATGTGGGAGCTGACAGAATCTTGTTTCTCTCACCGGTTTGGGTTCCGTGCCCCCGGAGCAAATCCTCAAAGCATCCTTGAATGGGCATGAGGTGCTTGGAAAAAATGCCCATATAACCAAAATCATGACTCCGATCGGGAAGCTGTCGATTCTGATGGCTTCGTGACATCGGGTTCTAGTTGTGGGATCCCCACCACCATAACAAAAATGCTCGAAAACGGTGCTATTGTGCCATTTTTGGAACTAGGGTTTTGCTCAGTGAAGGCCATGCCAATTTTTCTCAAGGGGATCATTTCTTATCAGATGGCTCCCAGGTGTGGGTGGCCATCATGAACACCTCCACATTGGCCATATGCACATGTGGGAGCTGACAGAACCCTGTTCTGCTCACTGGTTCAGGTTCTGTGACCCCAGAGCAAATCCTCAAAGCGTCCCTGAATGGCCACAGGGTGCCTGGAAAAAATTCCCATAGCACCGAAACCGTGACTCCCATCATGAAGCCGTCGATTTCGATGGATTTGGGATGTCAATTTCTAGCTGTGGGACCCCTATCCACCATGCCTCCAACACCCGGAAAAGGTTCTATTGTGCCATCTCCGGAACTAGGGCTTTTCCTAGTGAAGGCCATTCTAATTTTGCAAAAGGGATTCAATTCTAATCTGAATGCTTCCGGCCGTGCATGGCCATTATGAACACCTCCACACTAGCCATATGTATTAGGTCTCTAGGGTTCTAGGTCCACATTAGGCTTTCCAGTTCTAGAATTTTTTTGTCTGGTTTCTAGGGCTAGATCAAGGCGTATGAGCTAGATTAGGTTCTATATGGCTAGATTAGGTCTCTGGGGCTAGGTTATGTCTCTAGGGCTAGATAAGTATTCTAGATTAGGTCTCCACAGTTCTGGGTCCACATTGGGATGTCGGGTCCTAGCTGTGGGACCCCTGCCCACCATGCCTCCAACACCCAGAAACAATTCTATTGTGCCATCTCCGGAACTAGGGTTTTTCCTAGTGAAGGCCATTCTAATTTTGCAAAAGGGATTCAATTTTAATCTGAATGCTTCCGGCCATGCATGGCCATTGTGAACACCTCCACACTGGCCATATGTATTAGGTCTGCAGGGTTCTAGGTCCACATTAGGATTTCCAGTTCTAGAATTGATTTTGTCTGGTTTCTAGGACTAGATCAAGGCGTATGAGCTAGATTAGGTTCTATATGGCTAGATTAGGTCTCTGGGGATAGGTTACATCTCTAGGGATAGATAAGTATTCTAGATTAGGTCTCCACAGTTCTAGGTCCACATTGGGATGTCGAGTTCTAGCTGTGGGACCCCTGCCCACCATGCCTCCAACACCCAGAAACGGTTCTATTGTGCCATCTCCGGAACTAGGGTTTTTCCTAGTGAAAGCCATTCTAATTTTGCAAAAGGGATTCAATTCTAATCCGAACGCTTCCAGCCGTGCATGGCCATTGTGAACACCTCCACACTTGCCATATGTATTAGATCTCCAGGGTTCTAGGTCCACATTAGGCTTTCCAGTTCTAGAATTGTTTTTGTCTAGTTTCTAGGGCTAGATCAAGGCGCATGAGCTAGATTAGGTTCTATATGGCTAGATTAGGTCTATGGGGCTAGGTTACGTCTCTAGGGCTAGATAAGTATTCTAGATTAGGTCTCCACAGTTCTAGGTCCACATTAGGATTTTCAAGGCTATATTTTTTTTGTCTGGTTTATAGGGCTAGATCAGGGTCTATAAGATAGATTAGGTTCTATATGGCTAGATTAGGTCTCTAGGGCTAGGTTACGTCTCTAGGTGTAGATAAGTATTCTAGATTAGGTCTCCTGGGTTGTAGGTCCACATTAGGATTTCCTGGGCTACATTTGTTTTTGTCTGGTTTCTAGGGCTAGATTAGGGTCTATAAGCTAGATTAGGTTCTATATCGCCAGTTTAGGTATCCGGGGTTAGGTTACGTCTCTAGGGCTAGATAAGTATTCTAGATTAGGTTTCCAGGGTTCTAGGTCCACATTAGGCTTTTCAAGGCTAGAATTATTTTTGTCATGTTTCTAGGGATAGATTAGGGTCTATAAGCTATATTAGGTTCAATATGGCTAGATTAGATCTCCAGGGCTAGGTTACATCTCTAGGGATATTTAAGTATTCTATATTAGGTCTCCAGGGTTGTAGGTCCACATTAGGATTTCCAAGGCTACATGTGTTTTTGTCTGGTTTCTAGGGCTAGATCAGGGTCTTTAAGTTATATTAGGTTCTATTTCTTAGAAGGAACATGTAGATATAGCTTCCAACACATATAGTGTGATTCTGATATATTTTAGTTTGTTAGTATTTCCTCTTGTGATCAAGGTGAATGCCAACATTAATGATCTAGTGGCTTAGGATCATGTAGAGGTGATTGTACCGCCCAAGATATTTATATCATTTTTTTCTTCCATCCATGAGACTTCCAATTATATAGTGGAGTAGAGGTGTGATGATGAGATTGAATTCATGCATGCACGTTCTACTTATTCATTAGAGAGGTGTGATGCCTTAATGGAGGATGTTGTTGAGGGTGATTCAAGAGTCGTAGATAATGTGAGTATTACAGAGTATAGAGCTATGGATTATCCCTTGAATGGTTTGAGATGGATTTTATCACAAGAAATGGTATGCGATTGATATGCACACTTGTAATAACTTTCTCAATGGATGTCAGATTTTCATTGGCTTAGCATTATTCCCTTGAGCAATTAATATCTCTAGCCTCAATGGGAGACACCTTGCATGGTGGCCACATGGAGTATTCACTTGGTGGGAGAACACCCTACACGACACATGGAGAAATGTGTATTACGGAGCAGGGACACAATCCCTAGATAGCATATGGTGCCATGGTTTCCTTTTTGGAGGATTGGAGATGGATTGATGGTCTTTCCTTACATATGTACATATGTACTCTACAAGTGGAGCACTTAGCTAGTGAGTGGATCACTTCTGTTTCTTCCCTGGAGTTCTATCATCTGTTATATATATATGCTATATAAGATGAGTTTTCAATATTGTTTATGCATGTGAATTTTTATAAAAGGATGGAAACTTGAATTGGAGTGATTGGTGTAAAACATCAATGTATTGTAATATTAACTTAAACATCAAATAAACGATATAAGATAACATGATCTACAAGAAATAAACTATCTAACATGAATAACATTAGACATGCATGAATAAATAATCACATGACTATACTATGTACCTCAATCAATTAATCCTTCTGGATCCTCTCTGTTCTTTATTGTCTCAAACACCCTCTCGTTCTCTGCATGAGGTAGTAAGTAGCGTACCTTGTTTGATGACTTCGTTGAAATTTTTTGCAGTTGGATTTTTGTACCAACAATCAAGTGTGTAAAGTGATACACCCATGAACCTAGTCTATAATCCATGTATGTGTATCCATTTCTCTTTGGTCCCTTTCCATATATTGTAAGATATTCTCCCTAAAAAACCATCGAGCCATTAGGAAAGTTAATGACTTCACTATTAGTTAATGATGAGAGGAGGGTTTGCTTTCCCCAGATGCATTGTGCCAACCAATAATTTGTGCCAATTTCTCTGTCTGTCGGGGAAACAACTGTGTAGATGTGTCCTGCAAAAATAGATTTTACAGTCAAATTGCAACAAGTAGTGGTTTTATAACATGGTTAATTAAAAAAACAAGAAGGGAACCAAGATATGAATGCATAAATGTTTACATGGCTGTACAAGATCAGATATATGATCATATTCATTCGAAATAGAAGACTGGCCTTACTCTAACTGGATTGTTTTAACAACTGCATGTGGGTCTACTACAAGTGATACATGATCCCATTCATCAACCCAATCCGTTGATTCACACTCATCCCACTCACCGCTGCTACAAGGCCCACAAAAGCAAGCAAGTTTCCGCATCCATATTTCAAATAAGGGGTTGTTTGAGCTTCGAACCGAATGAAATCCATGAGTGCCTTGTACAGTACTACAACTGTAACAACGCGGTCGATCTATATCAACCACATGCCATAAATTTATGACAACATGTCCTCTGCCTATTGGTTTGTGTTGCTCTATGGTTCAGTCTGAAATTTTTGTAGAGCACCATTGAACTACTTGTGCAAAATACTCAACCACTTGAATACACATGCATTTTTGAACTAGCCTATACAACCATCTGATCATATCCAATGTTGATCCATATGTATACCTCTCTCCTTTCGTTGATCATTTAAAATTCTGAAGCAATGTTGCACATAATGCAGGTCGGGGCACCTGTCATCACTGATGTAGAAGTTGGTCTCTTTCAATATTATCCTCATATAATTGTTGCTATCTAGTGTGTGCCTATACGTGATATTGACCATTATGCTAACTTGGTCTAAATGGTAGTGTTGAATTTGATTCTCATTATGTGGTTGCAGGGTGTAGTTTTCAGCAAAGTCCACAACCATCAATATTGTGCCATTGGGAAAGGTGTCCCTATACTGTATATACTATTCATCCTGCCATCGTGATACATGGACATGTTGTACATATTGCTCGGTATTTTTGTAGAATTCCTTCATGAAATCTCAAATTTGTACCTGGTGCCACAAAACCAAGGGCATTAATACAATGTGACACTTACAATATGAATATATAGGTATAGATTCAACATGTACAGTATGAAATTATGCAAACTTAAATTACATGTAACTTCACCAATGCAATTTTTTTGCTTTCCTTCACACTATCTACTTGATATGTTATGTACTTGTAGTTATGCATTTCTACTGATATCCTCCTGAATTCATTCTCCTCGCTTTCATGGATGCGGCAGTTCAATAATGAAAATCCAATGCACCTGGAACATGTCCCATATGAACATGATTTTTTATAATATTTTTTTCCTTCGGGTCTTGGACACATTATGCTATTGATAAATTCTCTAGATGCATTCGGTGTTTGTAACGATGGGAAGTCCTGCACAATGTTAATATTCAAATCATAAAGTATATGTCTATATGTATCATAATAGTACTCAAATTCTACATGGTATCTACAATGACATGTGTTGTGATCAATGCAAATTCTAACATACCAGGGTTTTCATTTTTCAAAGGACCTTTGTCCCAAGTTCAATTGTGTTTGCTCATTCTTGAACCTCTCATAGAGTTCCGTTTGTGTTATGTCAAGGAAGTGCTTGACATGGGGTTCACACACCTTAACACCTTTTATCAACTTTAACACATCTCTTTGATTCGATGATGCTCTAGTGTTATCATGCCAAAAATTTTGTACTAGTTCTTTAACGGCATCAATAAGATTCATGTTTGAATGAGGTAACCTACCAACAAATGCCCAACAATATTTTTGGCTTGGGGTCTCAAGTTTTTCTCTAATAGCATAATACTTTTGAAGAGTTTGTCTATCTACTTTAAATATTTTACATGTGTGTGATAACAGGCGATGTTTCCTTGTGGATTTGTCTACAATCGATTCTGACAGTACACGATGGGCCACATTAAGATCTTCTGTATGAGAAGTTTTTCCAATAAAACTAAATGCAGATTGTAGATTTCTAACAACATGATTGTTGGCCTCTGAACTTGTAATTACCTTTATTCTTAAAATTCTCCTAACATGGGCTATACAATGTGATTTTATCAAAGCCAGAAACAATTGACATTTTGCTACATCAATTTTGTATTCAAAAATCTCTTTGATGATCTTGCTATAATGGAAATCAATGGTGATTTTGGGAAACTTACCTTCAAGTCCTGAAAAAGAAATTTCATCCACATGAATAAATATGGGAGTTCTTTGTCATCTGCTTGATAGTCGAGGAAAGGGATTCGGAAAGGAAGTATGAGTCTCCTCATCGGTTTGTTGTGGCACTTCGTTCACAATTTGTTCCTGCAAGGGAGTGTATGGTTCGATATGTGTGTGCTTTTCTTGGGGAGGTTTCTAATCAACAAATCATTCAACGTCCATCCCTACATACTCGACAACAACCAATATTTGATTGAATTCAACCACTTCATCATTGCTAGTTGATGGATTATTCGTTGGATGATCGCTTGACGTTGGATTTTGAGAGGGCTCCATTACCCGCATCCATTTCATTTCTCTTGATGAACTTGAGGTCATCATGGCATGCTTTGAACTAGGATCTCAGGCAATAACATTTTGATGTATACAGTTTTCCATGTACAACCTAGCCTTTTCTCTTATCTCGTGGGCCTTTTCAGGGGGTAATTCCTTCCTTCTAGGATTTCTTTTATTATTATGTCTGTTTCCCATCTTCAATATGTTTTTTAACAAAACAAAAATATAACCCCTACAAGAATAAATAACAAATAAGATAAATTATTTTTCAATTATGAAATGAGAAAAAAAAACTTTTTCCACGATTATGACTTGTATAATGTGCAAGATTATTAAAACTCGATATAGTAGTTGATTGGGTACTGTGCAAACCTATGCATGTTATCTTCATAAGTGTACAATGTAAACTTTGGTCACATAATTATGTTTTGTTTTCTTAACATTGGACATATAGAGAAAATTAATATGGTAGCAAGAAAGAAGGTGGCATGAGGCCATTGCAACTATCACAAAAATTATCGAAGTGGTTTAGCAAAGATCTTTTTTTCTCTCAACATCCCATTAGTGTGTACGTGCATAGAGCTTGTTTTACTGGTATCGATCATACACTTATTCAATCAAATATTGATGTGGGATTTAATAATTTTTTAGCAATGCACAACCCAACCTAGGTTGGCATCAAGGTCCTCCTATCCATCTTAGTGACATAGTCTTGTAGTGTGGTGAATTCCCTCATTTTGAGTGCAACTCACTTTTGTCTGCATGTGTGGCTGTGGTTTCCCATTTTATGTCTAATACCATGGTAGGGTGCTCATTTCACATTTGTACTTAATTGGTCATCATCTTGAAACAATGTACAACAACATCTAGTGAGAATGTTTTCTTATAATCTTAAAAGCTATTGAGAATGCCCTAGATATAAAAACAACATCACCTCCAGGACCTCAATTTGAGATGTTTTCTTGTCATCTTGAAACAATGTACAATGAGCCTCTTTTTGGTAGCCTGGTTTTTCCACAATAGTTTGTGTTAGTAGATGGTATGGGATGCTGGTATGGGATGTTAGTAGGATCACATTTCCTACAAAAGGAGAAGCTCCTACTCACTTCATTTTCATGTTTTGGATGAGGGAAAATCGCCCCTAAAAATTAAGAATTTGATTCTTTTGGTGTTTGTGTGAGTTGTTGTAGTGAAATCATGAGGAATTCAAAAACTGTTTGTGTATTGGATGGAGTTATGTGATTATGAAAGGTTATTGGTGGTGATGCAAGTAAGTTATTTTTATTATCTTTATGAAAGGTTGAAAGCATTGCTTGGTGCATGTTGTAGTTTTTTTGTGGTAATATTTTTTTATTGTCTATGCTGAAGATTAAAAGGACTAAAATACATTTATCATACAATTCATGAGGAAAAACTAAAATTCATACAATTTAAACAAAGTGAATGAATACTAATATACAATTCATAAGGAAAAATTGTCACCATACCTCAAGGATTTCTCTTTGCTTGAAATGTAAAATGGTCTTTTGACGTATCCACTATATGTAAGAAGAGTTCAAGTGTGTCAAAGAAACGTGAGAATTAAATAAATATCCAAACATAGTCCAACTATTGTGTATTCAATACAAAGAGCCAAATAGAGGCCATTTGGTTTGTATTCAATCCAAAGAGCAAAATAGAGTCCAACTGATGTGTATTCAATCCAAATTGTCAAACGAACTCCAAAAGGTGTGTGAATTCAATCCAAAATGCAAGTAAATGTCGATCTGTGTGTGAGAATAGCAAAAAAATGAGATATGAGCGAAAAAAATGCGGGAGAAGAGCGTGAGTTATTTGCAAAATTTTATGTTTAGTAGAGTGCGCACACGTTAGAAGCACGTGCACGCTCCTAGGGCGTGCGCGTCTCTGCAGAACGTTTCTTTGTTTGGTGAGTAATGTTTAGTTCGTTTATTTCCCAATGAATCTCTATTTTCCCTTTTATTCCTAGAGCCCCTCCTCCATAAAGGCCTTTAAGCTCTCTTCTAAACCATAATCCCCAAGTGCATAAGTGCTTCTAGGTGTTTAGGGGTTTTGGGGTTAGGGTTATAAGGATTGTAGGTTAAGAGTTGTTAAATTTATGGGGTTAAGGTTATATATTTTAGTGTTAAAATTGATAATCTTTAAGGGTTATAGGGGTAATGAGTTCTCCCTCTAAACCCCTAACCCCCAATCTCTCTCTCTCTCTCCCTTTAAACTCCTAACCTCCAATTTTTCTCCATCTCATATTAAACACCTAACACTAATTTATATCTCTTTTCAAACAACCTTGATCTATTTCTTTCCCTCTAAACCCATAATCCCCAATCTCTCTCTCTATCTAAACCACTGAGCCCCAATATATCTCTCTCTTTGAACCCCTTACCGCCAATCTCTCTCTCTCTCTGAACCCCTTACCACCAATCTCTTTCTCTCTAAACCCATATGCTCTAATCTCTCTCTCTCTCTCTCTCTCTCTCTCTCTCTCTCTCTCTCTCTCCCTCTCTCTCTCTCTCTCTCTCTCATCCCCTAACCTTCAATCTCTCTCTCTATCTCTCTAAACCTTTAACACATAGTATCTCTCTTTCTATATGTCCCTCTAAACCCCTAAATTCCAGTCCACCCCTCTCTCTCTCTCTCTACCCCTAACCACCAATCTCTCTCTCTTTAAACCTCTATCTCCAAACGTCTCTCTCTCTCTCTCTTTCCTGACATAGAATCATCAATCTCTCACTTTATCTAACCCTAAACCCATAACCCCCTCTCTCTCTAACCCATTATCCCCCAATATTTATCTTTTCCTCCGTAAGACCCTAACCACCATTTTATCTCCCTTTATCTATTTCTCTAAACCATTAAAACACAATATCTCTCTCTCTCTTTCAATCCCCTCACCACCAATCTCTCTCTCTCTCTCTAAACCCCAAACCCCAATCTCTCTCTCTCTAATCCCCTAGCCCCCAATCTCTCTCTCTCTAAAAACCTAGCCCCCCAATATCTCTCTATAAACATGTAACCCCCAATCTCTCTCTCTCTCTCTCTTTCTCTCTCTCTCTCTCTATTTGAACTACCAATCTCCAATAACTTTTTCTCTATAAAACCCTAACCACCAATCTCTCTCTATCTTTCCCTCCATAATCCCCTAACCTCCAATCTCTCTCTCTCTCTAAACCCCTAACAATTTATCTTTCTCTCTTTCTATATCTCTCTCCAAACCTATCTCTCTCTCTCTCTCTATACACCTAACCCCTAATCTCTCTCTCTCTCTCTCTATACACCTAACCCCTAATCTCTCTCTCTCTCTCTCTCTCTCTCTCTCTCTCTCTCTCTCTAAACCTAACCCCCAATATCTCTCTATACCTGTTGCAAAACATTCTATAGGCTAGTTTTGGGAACTTTGTCAAATGTTTTTGTAATGTCCACAAAGAAACATAAAAGACTAGTTTTATTTATTACAACACTCATGGGGTGGTCATGTGTGTTTCTTTAAGGTATCATTCATGGCCTTGAATGCCTCAAAGATTCCTTTAGGGCATAATGCATAGGATTCCTTCCTTGATCATGCACAGAGCCTCAAAACCCATAATTACTAGGCTAAAGAGACATCTCCTCTCATAGGTTAAAGAGCATCAACATATATAGTCATAGGTTAAAGAGCATCGTTGACAAGCCATGTGGTTTTTTATTCATCCTTCTTGGCCATGGATGATTACAAGCATTATTTAGGGAATAAGATCTAAGTTTCCTCTCTCGACCATGTTTAGGGATGCAAGATCCATACCTAGTGCTCAAAAACTTCTAATGTTCCCATATTGTCACTAGAATACCAAAGAAACCCTCAAAAAGTCATCTTTGGTGGTTAGAGGCATCATTCATGGACCCTTATTCCTAGAATATGCCTTTATGTCCCAATTCCTCAGCTTCCTCCATTGACCATGTTTAATACCTCAACATCGAAACCTAATGCTCAAAAACTCCTAATGGTGCCCATATCTCCACTTGGAGGCTAGGGATACCCTCAAGAGATCCTATGTGAATTTTTTATCCCTAGATGCCCATATCATTACCCATATGAAAATTATACTCTCAGGAGATTGACTATGGTGGTTCAAGGTGTTTTTCTTAAAGTAGGTTTCCCAAAATATTGCTTTAGATCATAAGGATTAGGCTCATCTCTTGAACATGAAAAGTTCCCCATGACCCATCCTTAGTGCTCATAACCTTCTAATAGTGAGATATCACCACTCACGGGCCAAATGTCCTACATAGAGGTCATGTGTGGTAGTTCAAGGGATTATTGGTTTCCCTTGAGCTTCAAAAGTTATATTCTAGGCTTGATTTCAATGTCTCATTCCTTTACATTGGTTTATGGCTCAAGACCTATACATAGTTCTCAATCAAATATGATCATTTGAAGGTGAAGTATATGCTTGCAATGTCATATGTGTTTATTCCACCGAAAGCAGCGAGTTGCTAACAACTTAGTATGGGGGAGATGTTTAATGTAATGTAGTGTAACGCCGTCATGTTATGTACCCAAAAGAAAAAGTAATTAAAAAAATTTATGTCGGCTCATAAAATAAAAAGTGAAAACCAATTAAAAAAAAAAATTGAGTGGTTTGTCGGATACTCCACGGTCAACATTTTAGTTATCGTCGACGTTTCGAATCCTCAGCTGCATTCATCTTCAGGACAAAAATTGTGTAGAAGAGTTGCTCATCACACCAAGAAATAATTAGAGAAGCCTAGTCCTTTCCCATTCCAACCTTTCATCTTCTGAGAGAAATTTTAAAGAAACCTCCAAAAAAAAGAAACCCTAATGTGTGATTATTACCAAAAAATTATTAATAATTTTAGAATATCTATTCAACCAGGAAAAAGATGTAAAATAATGATAATAAATGAAAATCATTATTAAACACCTTAATAGGCCAAATGCTTATTAAAATAAAACAATAACAATCATTGGTAAATATTAATGGTGATTATTTAAATTGAATTATTATACATCGAGATTGGAATGATGATTATTTAAATTGAATTATTATACATCGAGAAGACGTTGAGAGAGATTGTATGATATTATCGTCCCAGAGGTTGGAATGATGATTGCCTATGCGTCTTTGTGCATCATCGGCTGCAACGGTACTGCAGCTCATGCGCCTCCTGGTTATTTGCGAGAGAGATTTCGTTGGCCTAAACATTCCAATAGTTGAAAATGGTTTACAGAGAGCCGTAAGATCCTCCGTCGATCTGATCAACGATTTGTGCAGGCCCGATCTGATCAACGATTTAGCTATGTTTTTCCGAAGACCCAACATTCTAGAATTTAACAACTGTACCTTGTACCTTAGATTTTGAAAAATTATGACTCGATTTTTTCAAAATGATCGAAGATTTAAATTACGCTAAAGAATAATAAGAAATAGAGATAATTACCCCATCAGAAGACGTTGAGAGAGATTGTATGATATCATCGTCCCAGAGGTTGGAATGATGATTGCCTATGCGTCTTTGTGCATCATCAGCTGCAACGGTACTGCAGCTCATGCTCCTGGTTATTTGCGAGACAGAATTCGTTGGCCTAAACATTCCAATAGTTGAAAATGGTTTACAGAGAGCCGTTAGATCCTCTCGGAAGGATTAATATCAACCAAGAGAAAAAGTGGGATTTTTCTTTTTTTTACTCACCTACATTTTTTGTTATCTTTTCAGTTGTCTTTTCATTGTTTAGTTGGGGTTGACAAATGGCTAAAGGGAACATAAATTTGTCTTTACCCAATCCTGTCGATTCTTTGCTAGATAAGCGGTAGCAGGGTACTCTCTCTCTTGACAATGATGGGACCCCTCATAACTTAGGTTATCGGTATTTGGATAGGTCTCGGGTTTCAGACACTAGGGTTTCGATAAACCCAAATGCACTGGTTGATTTCTATTGTAATGTATATGGTAGGTCTAAGGGTTCGAAAGGTTGTGGCACTAAATCTATTCTTGAGGGATCGGTGGTAGCTAAATCCACTGATTTTCTGTGTGAAAACTCTCTTGGGTATTTCCATGGTAAAGAAAATTTCGATCTATCTCGAGTTAATCGTTTTGGGTCTTTTGGGAAGAATTTTTTTGCTAATCCAGATGATGATAAACAAAAGCGTAGGATCAATGGGGCACAAGCTCGAAAGCACAGATCCTTGAAGATTCAGAAGATAAAAAGTGGGAGGTCTCTGCGTGTTCTTGGCAAAGACATTACCATAAATATGGTAACTAGCTTCTCTTCTATGAGTCTTTTGGGTAGATTTGATTTCATTAAAATGACTTGCCCAGAAATATTGTATTGGTTAACAAAGAAATGGAAGCCACGTATTGATTATGTTCCTAGTGTTACAATGTGTGTTAATGGTTGGGTTGTATTTCACTTTCTCTCTGAAGAAATCTTGTAGGAGATATTTGCGATATATTGGTTTATTGGAACACACATGCTGGTATTCAGCAAATGGCATCCGGGATTCGACCCGTGGAAAGAAAAATTAAAATGAAGGAACCTTTGGGTGCTTCTTCTAGGAATTCCTTTTCATTGTTGGACTCTTAAAGCCTTCAAGGTAGTGGCTAATTGTATTGGGAATTTTATTTTAGTTGAGGAAGAAACCCTAATGACAATAAAGAAGAAGATGTTGAGGATTTTGATAGATATGGTGGTTTTGGATGGCTTCCCGGAAGAATTGGAAGTAAAATGGGATGTCGGTTCTTTTATCCAATGCCTAGACTACTGGTGTGTTCCTTTTCGATGTCTTGTTGTCGCAAGACTAGTCATCTGCGTAATAATTGTCTAGTTGTTGATGTCTTTGTTATGAGGGATTCTTCTGAAACTTCATTGTCATTGGGTATCCCTAAGGATCTTGACAATGAGTATCACTTTCTAGTTCTGCTAGATGTGGGATCGACCTCCTTCTTCCTTGGTAAGTTACAAAACTCTCTACCCCTTCTATTAAAATTTATTTCCAAAGATTAAATCTGTGATCCCTACATTAGATCTTAGATTTGAATGTATCTGGGGTTAGGGACCATATCTTAGGGCATTGTATTGAGGATTCATAGGTTACATTTCCCGTGTCAAAGGAAACTTCGCCAATTTTTTTTCCAAATGGAATCGCCATTTCTGATTCCTTTGAGGGGGCAAGGATGGGATTAGAAAACTTATCCAATGATCGACCTAATATTGGGGATTCAATTTTTTCGCACATTGGGATGGCTAGTGGTAGTATGGGGGCTGTCTCAACCATGAATACAAATCCTATGGGAGTAATTAACCCTTCGTATTTTCCACCTCTTACCATTAATAGGCCTTCTCAATATATTGAATTGTCTCCCTCTCTTGTTTTGGATAGTGTTGACCCAATTGTTATTCTTCTTTCCCAAATGTGCATATTTCTCCTTCTTCTCCCAAAGAGAAGATGATTAAGGATCCATTATCGATTTTCTAAGGGAATGTTGGATTTGATTCACAACACGGATATAGAAGTGTGTTTCTTGGGCCACTTGACTAGTTTATGCATGCAAAGAGGTATGGGGTTCCCCCTCATATAGATCATGTTGGGGATTCAATTTGGAATGGGTGGTGGTCATTTTGATTCATTCATGGATTTCCCACCGAAACTCGGTGACGTTAGTCTAACACTCCCTCTTCCATAGTGGTTTGATATGCAAGTTTCCTCATGCAAGGTACTCCTTCTCTAACTATGTGCTAAATGTGCACAATGGTACTCTATTGTATGACAATGTGGTCACAAAGGTCCAACTCTCCTCCTCAACATTGGTCCTTGGTTCCATCACCAACCTCCATGAAGTATCCTTCTCAACCCAAGCATCATCAAATCAAGTGTCCAACCTACAAGGTGTGTAGGTCCCAAGCTCTAAGGGTTAAGTGCCCAATGCTCCTCCTCCTAGGTAAGTACCTCCCTTGATCAAGCAATTAAATCCCTCATTGTGTGCACCCAATGAGTTTATCAACATGTCAATTAGGTAACAATATCCTAAGGGTACCATGTCAACACACTAACCAAGGCCAAGCATTCACCCAAACTGAGACATTGATATGACCATGAAGCATCACAAGGGGCTAGGAGACCTATTGTTCATCTACCGAGGTGAGAACGCTTTTGGAGCAATCCCAAAAGCTAACACATATTTTTCCCTAAAATAAATAATTATATCTAAAAACTAGGTGGCCATGTGTATTACTCACTCATTATCCTTGCCAAAAATTTCAGGTGCATGCATTTAGTACATGAAATTTATAGCATCATGTCCATAAAAGAAAAATGAGTATGGAGTAACATAATTCTCTACAAAACTTATTTTTGCTTCAAAGTGAAATTCTCAATGTAGATATGAGTTTTAATTGCTTGAAGTTGAATGAACAAAATACTTTACAAATTTAATCGTCAACAAGAAAATGTATTACCCATTTTAGTGTTTGCACCCTTATACCAACGGAGACAACCACATGAAAGTGGTGTCTTCCAATAACATATTGGTTGATTGGTTGGGGGGGTCAGTATGCTTTCTTGGTATACAATGTTAAACAGTTCGAAACCCCTATAATATGGCACCTTAGAATAGCTTAGAATACTTTAACTTACACCAAATTTGGCCATGTTTTACCTATTTTTTCCAAATTTCATGCAATTTCATACACGGAGGGAAAGTGGGTCCATGCAAAAAATTGTCCAATATTGGGCTAGATTTGGTCAATTTTGCAAAAAAAAACATTTTTTAAAATTTCAATCATGAAATGAGGTGGAATAGCATTGGGTATGACTCCCACTCCCTACAATGCATGTTTGAAATTGTAAAGGATTTGGACAAATTTGGAACATTTTGTTAGTGATTTTAGCTATGGGGAGAGGGTTTAAATGATAAGAATCAACCTTGGTGGAGACATCATTTCCCCTCTCTCCATGTAATAAAACTAAAAAAAAATGGCGAATTTTTCCCTCCCTCCATGCCTGATTTTTTTAAAATAGGATAACATGGTGAAATGTCACCAAATTTAGACCAATTTTAGGTAGTTTTGAGTGGTTTTGCGCATGGACGCGGACAGGGTGATGTTGGATCCTGGATCGTCTTATCACAACCCTGAATCGTCTTACACTAGCCAAGACCATTTTCTTACCATTGCTATGGTGTTCTGCAACACAGAAATCCCAAATTTGTTTGTTTGTGATGGTAGGGTTGAGGCTTGTTCTCTATCAAACGGGTGATGGATGGATTTAGGGATGGAATTTGACGAAAAAAATTCCTGTCATGGGTCATTTTCCCCCTCAAATACGGCCTATATTTCATATAAACCCTCAGATAAAATGAAGTAAATAGTGAAACGTATGTATTTAGTGTGGAAACAGTCAAAACCATGGGATTTTTCCCAAATTCCTATGTGATGCAGGAGCATAGGCTCAAAGGATGAAGTCATCCATGACTTCATAAATACAAGTGTGATCTTCTAGAAAAGACTTGGAGTCTCATTTAAAATTTCTTATTTTCATAAAAGATTGAATAAAGTGGAGAAGGATTCGATCCTTTCCAAGTGTAATAGTTAGGATAGGGTTGGTTAGTCTATTGAGTAATTTTAGTAGATCGTTAGTGAGTTAGTAGATGATTCATAAGTCTCGATCCTATCTTCATGGATCTGAAACAGAACTTTATTTGTATTTAAAGACAATCAGGGTTTATGGGAAGGGCGGCTGGAGTAGGTTGGAGAGCTGAGAGTAGCTCAATAGATTGATAGCTCGCAGAAACTTGGTACAAATCATAAAGCTTGGGGGAATAGCTCGCATAGATTGGAGGCAATTTGCATAAGTTTTTTCTTTGGATAGCTCGCAGAGCTTGAGTAAAGCAGAGATTTTTAGCAACTCGAGAGAAGGATCAAAGAGGAGGGCTCAACGCCTATTGGTTTCCTATAGCAAACAGAAACAAATTTGTTGCATCTGTTTCTGAGAATCGATCTGTGATTGAATTTCAAAGCTTTGTAAGATATTTTATGAAGAAACAGAGTGATTTTGGTATATATGTATATGTTGTGTTTGAATAGACGAATTGTTGTAAGGAACTTTTGATTTCTTTACTGGGTATGTGAATTTCTAATTAAATGCCTGAAATTTATGCAAGTATTGTTGAACAATACAAATACACAAAGAATATGTATCTAAATCATTTACAGACTTCACGGGTATGGTCTGATTGGGGGTGAATTCCTGTTTAAATCCTAATAGATGCTTGAATAAGCTGATTTCTATAAGAAATGGGTAGAGGATTAATGTGCAGAGCATAGAGGTCCATTGGATTTCCCCAGGGCCTGCATCACTACGATGCTAGGGTTAATGGGCTTACCAAATTCATTGGGACCTTTGTTATCCTCTAGAATGTCGCCGGATTGCCTCCCTTGGGAACTTTGGTATCCTCCGGATTGGTATCCCCTGCTCCTCGATTTACCACTGCTCTGCTCATCAAATTACTAGTGCTATGGATGTTGCTAATGAACTAGTGCGTGGGGGTGAACTTGTTCTTTTTTGTTTTTCTCTGGATGCTGCTAATGAGATAGTGCGCGGGAGTCTTTTCCTTTTATGTTTTTTTGTACTTTTATTTGAATATTTTATATTTATTTTTTTATTTATTTGCATATTTATTTTTTGTTTAGTTTATTTTGGGTTTTTTTATTTGCATATTTTATATTTTGTTGCATTTTAAATTAATTTTAGTTAAACAACTCTATGTTTTTAATTTAATGTAATTTAATTTAATTTAACTAGGATTTTGTCATAATTTGCATTGGTTGCATTGCTTATAGTGAGATCCTATACATAAGTTCCTTCAACAACGAATACGATGATGATGACGACGATGATGATGATGATGATGATGATGACGATGATGAGGATGAGGATGAAGACCGGGAAGATGATGGTGATGATGAAAACAACAACGCTGATCATCATCAACATCCTTATCGTCGTCATCACCATCGTCTGCGTCGTCTTCATCATCACCATCATCTTCATAATAATCATTATCGTCGTCGTCATCATCATCATCATCATCATCATCATCATATTCTTCATCATCATCATCATCATCTTCCTTATCATCATCATCATAATCATCATCTTCATCATCAACATCTTCGTTATCATCATCATCATCATATCCATCATCATCATCATCAACATCTTCATCTTCATCATCATATTCATCATCATCATCATCATCCAATTCATCATCATCCCCATTATCATGATCATCATCTTCATCATCACCATCATCATCATCATTTTCATTATCATTGCCATCATCTTCATCATCATCATCATCATATTCGTCATCATCATCATCATCATCATCCTCTTCATCATCCTCTTCATCATCACAATTTTAGGGGGAGCTCAGTTAATGAAGACGTCTACATGATAGGGGGAGAAGCCATTTGAGTGAAAAATTGAGGATTTCTCCTAACACCCATTCCAAGGACTAATCTGACAATTCAATATGATCTGAGGAAGTAGTAAAAAAAAAATACAAATTTTTGGTCCCTGTGAAGCCTCTTGTTCTTAGATTTGTGGACATGAAGAATCAAGACTTATGGACCTAGTCCGGTGTCTTAAAAGAGGAAGATCCTAACTGATATTTTTGGTAGTTCTATAAAGTGCATTCTTTATAGGAGTGAATAATCACTCATAACCATTCTATTATAATGTTGGTCAAGCTTAGAATACTTTAGTGAAGACCAAGGTAAAGATCTTTTCATCACATCTTCATCAGTATCATCATCATCACCATCACCATCATCATCATCTTCATCATCATCATCATCATCATCATCATCCTCATCCTAATCATCATCATGATAATCATGATCATGATCGTCATCATCATCATCCTAGTCATCATCATCATCATCATCATCCTCATCATCATCATCCTCATCATCATCATCCTCATCCTCTTCCTCATCCTCATCCTCATCATCATCATCGTTGTCATCGTCATCAACACCACCATCATTGATCATCATAATCATCCTCATCATCTTCATCTTCATCATCATCATCATCATCGTCGTCGTCGTCGTCGTCATCGTCATCATTGTCTACCTCTTCCTAATCAACATCTTCATCATTGTCATCATCATCATCATCATCTTCATCATCGCCATCATCATCATCTTCAGCAGCACCACCATCATCATCATCATATTCATCATCATCATCTTCATCATCATCATCATCATCATCCTCATCAACAACATCAACATCTTCATCATGATCGTCATGATGACGATGATCATCATCATCCTCGTCATCCTCATCCTCATCCTCACCATCATCATCACCATCATCATCATCATCT